>QGSO01000386.1:238518-359844 GCA_011037825.1 Carya cathayensis | reverse complement strand
CTTTTTTTTCAAACTATCTACAGTGTTTTAAGCGTGTTTTACGTTTGTACTTGCGTCGATTTCGAGGACGAAATCTTCTTTTTAGGAGGGGAGGATGTAACAGCCCGCTAAAATTATCAGTTTTGGATTATTTCCCGACAGCAATCACATCTCTCTTGTCTTTACCCTCATCTGGAATCACGCGTATAGTTTATCTTTTCCGTAAATCACGTATTTTGTTCTTCACCGACAGCTGTAAAATCATGAGTCTTCCAAGACCACGCCTAGCCTTTCTCAAGCCCAAACTACCACTTTATGTGGTGGACAGCCACCGTACGCCGCCACGTACGTTCCTCCGACGCATGTTCGTGACGAACAACGAGCGACGCACGGGTTATCCCGTCGATGGTATAACCTTCTATCTCTAGTTATTTTACGTTTAAAATAGTTGGTTGGTTTGTGGATTGTGTAGTTGTATTTGTGGAATTCGTTGCGTAGTTGTGAAGCGAAGTGTGGTTGTGAAGTGTTGAGTTTGATTGTGTATTTTGTGGACTGTGCTGTGAAGTATAGGCGTGAGATGGATGCCGTAGATGTGATACGGCGGGTTGTGTGAAGAGAATACGCGTGTAGCGTATTCTGTGTAATGCAGCGACGCGCCGCGCGACGTGCACTGTAGTGATGTGTGTCGTAGAAGGAAGGGAGTACGCATGTAGTGTACTCCGTGTGGTATGGCGATGCATCGTGTGATGTGCATCGTGTTGATGAGTGTTGTAGCGAAGGAAGTACGCGTAGCGCGTACTCCGTGTCGCGTAGCGATGCACCGTGAGACGTGTATCGCAGTGATGGGTTTTGTAGTGTGAATGGAAGAGAGTTCACAACTATTTTAAACGTAAAATAACTAGAGATAGAAGGTTATACCATCGACGGGATAACCCGTGCGTCGCTCGTTGTTCGTCACGAACATGCGTCGGAGGAACGTACGTGGCGGCGTACGGTGGCTGTCCACCACATAAAGTGGTAGTTTGGGCTTGAGAAAGGCTAGGCGTGGTCTTGGAAGACTCATGATTTTACAGCTGTCGGTGAAGAACAAAATACGTGATTTACGGAAAAGATAAACTATACGCGTGATTCCAGATGAGGGTAAAGACAAGAGAGATGTGATTGCTGTTGGGAAATAATCCAAAACTGATAATTTTAGCGGGCTGTTACATCTATATTATATAATTTTGAAACACGAATGAAATAATTGTCACACCCTATTTCAAGATTTTATATAATTAAAATTAAATCGAAGAATGGATTAATAATTCTAGAAGAACAGTGTAGAGTTATAAACCGGAGATCCAAAGTTAAGCTCAGAAGTTCCAAATTAAGGCTCAACACTACATTCTCACTTGTCGGACCCCGCGAACTTTACCGGATCATAAAAAGCAGTTGCACGTGAGCACATAGAGGTCTACACACCGAATGAAAGACGGCATCAACGCTCCATTACAGGACAATTAGACGAAAAGGCCCTCTTTTGCCTGGTGCTTGAAGTTTTCGTGGCCGGGTTGCCTCGCTTCTGAGTTCCGAATTGCCCCAACTACTAGTTAGTACATCAAATTGATCACACCCGACTCACTGCAGCTCCGTTGGAGACTGGGATTGTCTAATGGTGAAATGGGTATTTCCTGTTGTCCCAGATAAGTCCCTTTTTTCTATTATTGAACTGTTTCTGTTGGTCTATCATTCAGTTTTTGAAGTCCCAGTAAATTCTTAAAGTGGTTTCTGGGTGCGACTTATTTGGATGAAATATTGGGTTCTGAGTTGCATTCGTTACTTGCATGCCTTTTGTTTGTTGTTTTTCTGGTTAAATCTTCCCAGGTTCTCTAAATATATCGGCAATCTAAGAGTGTCGTTTGCTTTAATTTATAAAATCCACATAGATGAAGTTCTTTAAGTATGTTTCTGGTCATAGCAGCAGTTGGCTCCTTGTTGTGCCGGTTAAAGTTCAGAACTGGTTTTGATTCGTTTGGCCTCTATGAATTGCACTTCAAAGTTGTGCTATTAAGGTTGAAACACTGTTAGGATTGTGCTTTAAATGGTAACTTTTCCATAGGTTTGGTTTTAAACCTTCTTGTGTGACGAACAATGGAAGGAAAGCCATCGTCAGGCACTCATATGATGCCAGGTAGGCCGTATGGTTTTCAAAACTTGCAAGGATCATTGCAGCTTCGTCATGAACAAAACCCTCATTTATATAATCAAGGATCTTCAGTTCGACCACAAACTCAAGATGTTTTCCCTCTTCGGTTACTTAACTTGCAAGAACATGACCGGCCGGGTACTTGCAGTCACAACAAGGACGAGAGAGGGAAGAACTTGGCAAATGACAACAACGAGATGAATTGCATGGAAGAAGGCATTGACGGGCATGACGGTATTGGTAAAGAGAAAAAAGGGTCCCCATGGCACCGTATGAAATGGACAGAGGAAATTGTGAAACTTTTGATCACCATTGTATCCTACATTGGGGAGGATTCTTCCTCTGATTGTATCACCAGTGGGAGAAGTAAGTCTTCACTTTTACAGAAGAAAGGGAAATGGAAGTGTGTATCAGAGGTCATGGCTGAGAGGGGTCATCATATATCTCCTCAGCAATGTGAGGACAAGTTTAATGATCTGAATAAGAGGTATAAGAGGCTTAATGACATTCTGGGAAGAGGCACTTCTTGCAAGGTAGTTGAGAACCCAAAGCTTTTGGATGTGATGGATTTACCTGAGAAGGCAAAAGAGGATGTGAAAAAGATATTAAGCTCGAGACATCTTTTTTATGAGGAGATGTGTTCCTATCACAATGGGAATCGATTATATCTTCCTCACA
Organism: Carya cathayensis; assembly: GCA_011037825.1. Lineage (NCBI taxonomy): Eukaryota > Viridiplantae > Streptophyta > Magnoliopsida > Fagales > Juglandaceae > Carya > Carya cathayensis. Next base: position 356,999 of record QGSO01000386.1, on the reverse strand, counting down.
ATCTGGGTGTGCAGCAGTCTTTGCAGTTAGCTCTTAGCAGAAAAGGCGGTTGTGAGCCTCATGATTTGATGCAGCAAAAAACAGATGATGAAGATGATGAAGATCGGGATGCAGAAGCTAATGGTCAGGATGAAGAATGTAGGGATAATGGGGGAACATTTGTTAGGTTTGAAGAGGTCTCTGCAAAGAGGTTGAAACGAAGGGACAGAACTGAAGACATGGGTTTTTGTAATCCCGTGAAGTTTCTGGAAAATAACAGAGGATTAGGTTCTCATCCCCAAAAAGATTATACCGATTTGAACCATGTTTGCACTGGCAGTGGCAAGGCAAATGAGTTAAGGGAGCAGTGGCTGAAATTTCGCTCACTACAGTTGGAAGAACAGAAGTTACAAATTAAGGCCCAGATGCTTGAGTTGGAGAAGCAGCATTTTGAATGGCAGAGGATGAGCTGGAAACATGACAGAGAGCTGGAAAAGCTGAGGTTGGAAAATGAACGTATGAAGCTTGAGAACGAGCACATGGAATTAGAACTTAAGCACAAGAAAATTTTAGATGATTAGAGCTGAGTTTACACTAAGTGCATTGGTACCTATGGTTTATGATATTGCCTCAAGTTCTATTAAATTATGGCAAGAGTTCTATTATCATCTTGGTGTATCTTTGCTCTTAGTTTTATTAGTATTATTATCTATAAATGTCAAAGGTCGTTATCGCTCTTTTCCTTGGACCAGTTTAATTACTTTGGTTTACCTGCAATCTAATTTCTCAAATTCTTTCTAAAGTCAGGTTGGTCATGAGAAAGTGTGCACCGAAGAAGCTAACATGACAACAATGCTTGATGATGATATGGAAAAAAGAACATGGTGAATAAATTGTCCTATGGACATTAGAAACAATGAAATTTTGTTTTGGAACCCATTTTGCATATCTGTGCTATATTTGGCAATGTTTTTTCCTTTGTCATTTCAACAAGCTTTGTGCACACGTGCTATGCATGCTTGTGTGTGGTTTTGGGTGATGAGCTTTTTTGCTAATGTTACGTGGAAAATTAAAATGAAAAAATCATCCATGTAATAATGGTTCGTAATGTATTGGGATTTCTTAGTCTATCTGCTAGCAAGAAAATGTGGTTAGAACATGGAATTCTGGCCGGGTCCATTTTTGATTTAATGGAAGGTTTAAAAAGGACATGGAGTTGAGTGGTGGATGAGTCAAGGATCACAAGCATTGGGTGACATTGCTCGAAATGAAATGGGTAGATTGGAATAATCTCCATGGGAAAGATATGACTGGTTAATATGCCCATATGATGAGTATTATGATCGGTTTTCAAGTTCAGTATGTCCCTGATCTACGCTCTTATATAAACATCAAGGCTTTGATTTTATATATAAATATATATATAGATATATATAGTTTGTCTGGGTGCAAATCTTGACTTTTGGGGTAAGTACACGACTGAAAGTTGGTGAGGAGCTCATACTTCATCCCCTTTCTTCCCTTGTCCTCGTGTTTTTCTTTTATTTGTTTCTCATACTTTTTTTATCATTTGGAGATTATTCTATATATCAAGATGCGAGAGGAGTGCTAGAGACAAACATGAGGGGCCTTTAACGACTTTGTCTTGAAGGTGATATTGTGATGCAACTGGTACACATATGTCAAGGAGGTGGGGGATATAATACCAAAGGAAAGGGAAAGCTGATGGCAGTGCTAAGTTGCTAAGTTGAGCAGTATCTGATCTTTCAGTACCTTCTGCATGCAGGTTACTCGGGCATGAATACGACTGTGTTTCTTCTTTTGACTTTATTTCTTAGTTGTATTTAGTATGTGGGCAGTTTGATGAGAAATTTAAGAATTCTTGATATAAGTGACAATTAATCTTGTTCACAAGCCAAAAAACAGATGAAGCATTTAGGCAAATCCGTAGTGGCACTATAGGGGAATATTCCAATTGCCCACAAAGACGGTAAAAAAAGATAGGTTTTTCTATATTTGGATGCACAATATGGGTAGTTTTCATTTGAGAAAACAAAGCTGGTTGGCAAATAAAACAACCAGCTGGAGTTGTTAAGAATCTATGTTTGATTCATACAACTCATCGATAACTGCTAAATATACATAAAATTCAACCAATGGCAACCGTACGTTGGCCTCCTCAAATCTTTCTTGGCCATGGAAAGTCTAGCACCTGAAATCAAAGACACCCTTTATAAAACCCATCCTACATCCCCCATGTTTCTCACATCGTTTTCTTCTTTTCTTATCTTGCTGATCTTTGAGAGACCTTTCTCTCACTAACAGAGAGGTAGCGAGAAAGAAAGGTTCTTGCTGGTTCTCGAGCATTAAACATGGGTAATTGTGGTAGTGCACCGAAAACTGAGGGCGAGGCTGATCTTGTGCCTGAACCTGCTAAGGAGGACTTGGTGGAGACCCAAGAGGAGGTCAAGGTTCAACAAGAAGAGAAGGGGAACGATGGAAATGACGAAAAGCATAATGCTGTTGATGAGAAGCCTGCCAATGAGGACGACGGCGCTCAGGCTGCCGCCACCCTGGTCAATGAGGTAATTCCTTCTTCTTCTTTTTGTGATGAAACGTTGGTAAAATTTATTCATCCATGTATGATCTAAATAAATTTATCAAATCGGCAGGCTGAAGAAAAGAAAGAAGCTAAGGAGGATGAGAAGACCACCGAAATTCTATCTGAAGAGACAAAAGAAGCAGAAAAGCCAAAGACTGAAGATCAGGTAAATGCTGCACCAGAGAAAGCATCGAAAGCTGAAGTTTCAGATGCTGCAAAAGCTCAAGAAGCCAATAAATTGGAGGAGAAGACAGCAGATAAAACTGCTACAGATTCGGAAGCCGAGAAACTTGAAAACAAGACGGCAGATATATAAGAGAGAAGCCACAATGAGAGCGAGTCCATATATGTTATTCATCAATATGCAGTACTCGTAATTCTATATTGGTAGAAAGAAAATACGATTATTGTTTCCGTTTGGTTTCGAAGATCGAAGGCATGCATGCATGCATGCATGCATTTGTGTTGGCTATGGAAATTGAGTCTTGATGATCAGTTTGTGGTAATTCGTAACTATCTCTTCAATGATCAGAATAATAGTTTTGTAAAAGGATTGTTTCTGTTGCTTCTCAATTGATTATTTCTAAATCGTGTGCGAGAAAATGCATCAAGATTTTTCCAGAATTCGTGTTCCAGTAATTTTAGGGAATTCGTAGTGCAATGCAACGAAAGATAGACGAAGTAATAAATTAGAGTTTATCAGGACCAATGTTGCGAGCTTCCGAAATACAATAGGATCTTCGTGAAGTTGATCATTATGAGTGTTACAACGAATTGGATTGGGAAGTTCAATGACAAAAAGAAGGGGATTTATTAGCTCGTTATTTAGTCCGAATTGGTGAAATGACAGAATCCATAAAATTATTCAACAGGCTCTAGAAGGAATGCGTGCAGGTCGTTATTTAGCTCGTTATAAGCTTAATATATTTTTTTTGTTAGAAACCAAGTTTAAATTGTATTGTATGACTAATCTTGAGCCATTAATTTATACCTATCTTTAACCATCAATGGTGATTTTAGGTACACCTACCCCCAATGGTGATTTTAGGTACACCTAACCTCTTTTGTACTCTTTACCATTAGATTGATGACAAGTGTCACAATCCTAACCATTCTTTGTACCAAGAGATCCCTATAAATAGAGGGAATCCTCATTTGTGTAAAACACCAAGAAATAAGAGAAAACAAAGTTCTCTAAACATTTCTCTCATATTCAAGATCTCTCTCTTTTACTCTCTCTCTTTTCATTAGTTTTATAACACGTTATCAGCACGAAAGTTCTGACGATCTTGAAGCTAGTAGGCTTATACTTCAAAAAATGTCAAATCTTACCAAATTGGAATTCGTTGTTCTTGACATTTCTGGAAAAAATTATCTATCTTGGATACTTGATGCTGAGATCCATCTGGAAGCGATGAACCTGGGAGATACAATTAAAGAAGGAAATCAAGAGTCCCGGCAGGACCGTGCTAAGGCAATGATTTTCCTTCGGCACCATCTTCATGAAGAATTAAAAACTGAATATCTTACGGTGAAAGATCCCCTTATTTTGTGGAATGATTTAAGGGAGAGATATGAGCACCAGAAAACTGTAATCCTCCCAAAAGCTCGTCATGATTGGATGCACCTGAGGTTGCAAGATTTCAAGAGTGTTAGTGAGTATAACTCTACACTCTTTAAAATTAGCTCACTATTAAAATTATGTGGTGAAAAAGTCACTGATGATGACTTGTTAGAGAAGACATATACTACTTTTCATGCCTCGAATGTGCTCCTGCAGCAGCAGTATCGAGAGCGAAAGTTCAAAAAATATTCTGAACTTATATCTTGTCTTCTTGTAGCTGAGCAAAATAATGAGCTTTTATTAAGAAATCATCAGTCACGTCCTACTGGTTCTATATCATTCCCTGAAGTGAATGATACTAGATTTACACCATTTCCAGAAGCAAATGGTGCATATTTTCAAAGAAACCGAGGACGAGGACGTGGTAGAAAAGATTACAGAAGTGGAGGTCCTAGAAGAGACCACACTAAAAGGGATAATAGAAGATATACACCGTACCACCAGAAGTGGTTCAACTCAGAGAAGGGCAAAGGTCCTCAAAATAAATCTTTAAAGAAAGATGAAGATGGATGCCATAGATGTGGTATGACTGGACATTGGGCTCGTACCTGTCGTACAGCTAAGCATTTGGTTGACTTATATCAAACTTCTATAAAAGAAAAAACAAAAAAGTTTGAAACAAATTTTGCTGAATCATCAGATGCTTTAGATAGAGAAGATATTACAAATCTTGATGTTTCTGATTTCTTTGAAAATTCTAGTGATAGAATAGATCACTTGATTGGTGATGGAAGTGTTCCTTTTTGATTAATGTATTTTCTTTATTTATATTTTGCAATGTTTTAATGAAAGTTTTATATATTTTGTAGAATCATGAGTATTACTGATGAACTTGAGATGAATAATAGAGATGTATGTCTGGCTGACAGTGCTACAACTCACACAATTCTTAAAGACAAAAAATATTTTCAAAATATAACATTGAGTAGAGCCTACGTTCATACCATATCTGGTTCATCGAATCTAATTGAAGGCTCCGGAAGAGCTTATATTGTGTTGCCTAATGGCACCAAATTTTGCATCGATGATGCTCTATTTTCTTCACGATCAAGAAGAAATTTATTGAGTTTTAAGGATATACGTCGTAATGGTTGTCATATTGAAACCACCGACGAAGACAATAAAGAGCATCTTCTCATTACTAAAATAATTTCGAGCCAGAAGCTCGTATTAGAAAAACTGCCTGCCCTCTCATCTGGATTGTATTATACAGAAATGAAAACAATCGAATCACATGTGGTAATGCACCAGAAGTGCATTGACCCCAAAGTCTTTATGACTTGGCATGATCGCCTTGGACATCCGGGAGCAATAATGATGAGACGAATACTTGATAATTCGTATGGGCATCCCCTAAAGAATCAGAGGATTATCTTACCCAATGAATATCCATGCTCTGCATGTTCTCAGGGTAAATTGATTATCAAACCATCTATCTCAAAAATTGTTTTTGAATCTCCGTCTTTTTTACAAAGAATTCATGGGGATATATGTGGGCCTATTCAACCATCAAGTGGACCGTTCAGATACTTTATGGTTTTAATTGATGCATCAAGTCGATGGTCACATGTTTGTCTTCTTTCCACTAGAAATATTGCATTTGCTAAACTTCTTGCCCAAATAATTAAACTTAGAGCACAATTTCCTGATTATCCAATTAAAACTATTCGATTGGATAATGCAGGTGAATTTACATCTCAAGCTTTTGATAACTATTGCATGTCAATAGGCATAGATGTTGAACATCCAGTTGCCCACACACACACTCAAAATGGTTTAGCTGAATCATTAATTAAAAGGCTTCAGTTAATCGCTAGACCTTTACTTATGAAATCAAAACTTCCTATTTCTGCCTGGGGACATGCTATACTTCATGCAGCATCATTGATTCGTGTTAGGCCATCAGCATATCACAAATATTCTCCATTACAGCTTGCATTTGGTCAACAACCAAATATTACTCATCTTCGTATTTTTGGATGTGCGGTATATGTTCCAATTGCACCTCCACAACGTACAAAGATGGGTCCTCAACGTAGACTTGGAATATATATTGGGTTTGATTCTCCATCTATTATTAGATACCTTGAGCCTCTTACAGGGGATATGTTTAAGGCACGTTTTGAGGATTGTCATTTTGACGAATCCATTTTCCCAACATTGGGTAATGAGAAGTCGGTGCCTGAAGCACGACAGGAAATTACTTGGAAAAATAAAGCTCTTTCCCAATTTGATCCTCGTACAAATGAATGTCAACTAGAGGTTCAAAAGATTATTCATTTGCAAAGTGTTGCAAATCAATTACCGGATGCATTTACTGACACTAAAGGTGTGGTAAAATCATATATTCCTGCTGTTAATATTCCAGCAAGGATTGCAGTCCCTGAAGGACAAATTGCCAAAACAGCAACAGGTGAGTCCAAGATACGCCTGAAGCGTGGACGGCCTATTGGTGCAAAGGATAAAATTCCTCGGAAGAGAAAAATACAAAATGAATTTGGTACTCCTGAAGAGTCCATACCCACAACACAGGCCATAAGAGTAATTGATACTCCTGAAGAGAATAAATCTCCTGAAAAAGAACCTCCTGAAGAGGTATTTAATGAAATGTCTTCCCTTGAAGAGGGACAGGTACCTGAAAATAACGAGATCTCGATACATTTCATGAATACTGGAGAAATTCTGGATAGAAATAAAACCGTTGTGGACAACATATTTTCATATAAAATGGCCCTTGACATTACCAGAAGTAATGAAGAAATTGAGCCAAGAACTGTCGAAGAATGTCGACGTAGAAATGACTGGCCAAAATGGAAATCAGCTATTGAAGCTGAATTAAACTCGCTAGCAAAGCGAGAGGTCTTTGGACCAATTGTACAAACACCAAAGGGTGTAATGCCTGTTGGATATAAATGGGTATTTATGCGTAAGCGTAATGAGAAAAATGAAATTGTGCGATATAAAGCACGACTTGTTGCACAAGGTTTCCTGCAGAAACCAGGGATTAATTATGAGGAAACATACTCTCCTGTTATGGATGCAATCACATTCAGATTTTTGATTGGTTTGGTAGTTACAAAAGGATTAGATATGCAGTTAATGGATGTGGTTACTGCATACTTATATGGATCATTGGATCATGACATATATATGAAAATCCCTGAAGGATATAGAATGCCTGAAGCTTCTAATTTGAGTACATCTAAAAGTATGTACTCTATTAAACTTCAAAGATCCTTATATGGGTTAAAACAATCCGGACGCATGTGGTATAAACGTCTTAGCGAATATTTATTGAAAGAAGGATTTGAAAATAATCCAATATGCCCATGTGTTTTTATTAAGAAATCAGATTCCGGATTTGTTATTATTGCGGTTTATGTTGATGATCTAAATCTTGTTGGAACTCCTGAAGAGATCAGAAGAACTGCTACATATTTAAAGAATGAATTTGAAATGAAAGATCTTGGCAAAACGAAATTTTGTCTCGGCTTGCAGCTTGAGCATTTGCAAAATGGAATTCTTATTCATCAGTCAAATTATACAGAGAAAGTCTTGAAGCACTTTTACATGGACAAAGCTCATCCCCTGAGTACTCCAATGGTTGTTCGATCACTTGATATGCAGAAAGATCCATTTCGTCCTTGTGAAGACGATGAAGAAATTCTTGGTCCTGAAATACCTTATCTCAGTGCAATTGGAGCCCTGATGTATCTTGCAAATTGCACTCGGCTTGATATTGCATTTTCAGTTAATTTACTTGTAAGATATAGTTCCGCACCAACTCGAAGACATTGGAATGGCATTAAACATGTCCTTCGATACCTCCGAGGTACAGTTGATATGGGATTATTTTATCAACATGGATCAAGTTCACAATTAGTTGGATATGCGGATGCAGGTTACCTTTCAGATCCACACAGAGGTAGATCTCAAACTGGATATGTATTTACTTATAAAAATTCTGCTATATCATGGAGATCTGTCAAGCAAACACTATCTGCTACCTCTTCAAATCACTCAGAGATCATTGCAATTCATGAGGCAAGTCGAGAATGTATTTGGCTAAGATCAGTGATTCAACATATTCAAGAAAAATGTGGTCTTCCAGTGATTAATGATAGTCCAACAATTTTATACGAAGATAATACTGCTTGTATTACTCAAATTAGAGGAGGATATATCAAAGGTGATAGAACCAAACATATTTCACCTAAATTCTTTTATACCCATGAACTTCAGGAGAAATGAGAAATTAATGTCAATGAGATACGATCAAGTGATAATCTGGCAGATTTATTCACTAAAGCATTACCAACTGCAACATTTAAGAAGCTTGTGCAGAATATTGGAATGCGAAAACTTGAAGACCTATTATCATGCACTTTTCAGGGGGAGTAAAGTCTTGAAGACTTGTACTGATTGTACTCTTTTTCCTTCGCTAAGGTTTTATTCCACTGGGTTTTCCTTTGCAAGGTTTTAATGAGGCAATCTTAAAGCACTTGGCGATATACATGAATATTGTACTCTTTTTCTTTCGTCATTGGTTTTTTTTCCACTGGGTTTTTCCTTGACAAGGTTTTAACGAGGCATATTCTTTATATGTGGTCATCCAAAGGGGGAGTGTTAGAAACCAAATTCAAATTGTATTGTATGACCAATCTTAAGCCATTAATTTATGCCTATCTTTAACCATCAATGGTGATTTTAGGTACACCTACCACCAATGGTGATTTTAGGTACACCTAACCTCCTTTGTACTCTTTACCATTGGATTGATGACAAGTGTTACAATCCTAACCATTCTTTGTACCAAGAGATCCCTATAAATAGAGGGAGTCCTCATTTGTGTAAAACACCAAGAAATAAGAGAAAACAAAGTTCTCTAAACATTTCTCTCATATTCAAGATCTCTCTCTCTTTTACTCTCTCTCTTTTTATTAGTTTTATAACATTTTTTTTTTTCTAAGCTTAATATCCTATTGCATTATATCCTGAGAATCTCCGGGCTAGGCCGATCATAGTCAAGCCCAGGCCTGATTATATTTCTCACGTCGACAAGCCATGTGCCTTGTGTTTTGTGAAACGGAAACCTGTCAGCCTAGTTACTAAGCACGTGTAAACTACGTAAGAGTGTTTTCACTTTTCAAATCCAATGGCCATTCTTTGTCTAATTAATTATATTGTCCGGATAGATTCGAAGGTGGCGGCTGCCTGCAACAACGCATTAAAAAAGAAGAGGGAGAAGGGTTTGGCCGATCTCAATCGGATGGCATTGCTGAAGTTCATGCAAAGTAAATGGTCATTTGCCCGACCATTGCCTCTATAAAAGGGGAATGAGATAAGGCATCTAATCGGGTAAGGCGAAACAGAAACGAAAACTAGATAAAAAAAGGGGGAGAAATTAAGGTGGTACGGTGGTGGTGATGATGAAGAAGATTGTAGTTGCGATGTTGGTTCTCTGTGTTTTCATTTCACATATGGACGGTGTTGAGCCCTCGGCTTTCGACTGCTACGATGCTTGCTCCACCGGCTGCGTTCAAAGCAATAGTAACTGCTTTTGGCTTCTTCGTCGTCTTATTTTTTTCTCAGTATTTTCTTGGCACTAAAAACTATGGTTTTATTTGGGTGAGATGGGATTTTTGTGTTATTCCCAACCGATTTTCTTTCTTCTTTTTTTTTTACTTTTTTGTGGGTGCAAGGATTTTAATTTAGAAGATCAAGATATAGTGCTATAAACCGAACTAATTCAAAATTCTCTGAAACATAAAATTCTCGTCTTATTGTTACAAATTTTTCAAACTTTTATATAAAATATAATGAATAATTCAACTTTTTCTATAAACTTTTTCAAATTCTAAAACAATCATCATATTATAATAAAATTCAAAATTCTTTATCTCAAAATTTTTTACTTCCATGCCAAACCTTATTGGAATAATTGTTCGGAAATGTATAATTTATGTAGTCCATTGTGTCTCATGCAGCAAGACTAATGGCGCGTTGTGACCGCAAGTGCCAGATTAAATGCAGTCCAGGTAACCTCACAATCTCCTTGTTTCCTTTGCCCTTTGCTTAATTTGTTTAATGTATGTGATTCCTAAGATTTATCATAAGGCCGTTGATTTGAAATAGACTTCATGGTATTCCATTACCAAAGCATGCATATATAGCTTGTTTTTGTCGTAATTTTGAACACAAATATTATCCAAAAAAGAAAAGGAAACATATTTGGTAATTCTTGTGTTAATTTGCAGATTCCAGTACTGAGTCCAATCTTGGATAAAATCTCCAAAGGAAAGGAAGCGTAAGGCTGTACTGTGGGTGCAGACTGATTATCAATGCAAGTGTTGGTTCTGTGTTTTGTCCACTCGTTTTCCATGTATGAATAAAATAAGTCCCTTATGATTAATGAACTAGTATATTCCCATATCTTTGCATAGTTTGATTCTATACCAGCAATTTTGATTGAATAAATGGTGAATATTAACACAATCTCTCAAGTTTATTGGGATTCAGCTTCAAACTTCAAAGGATTGAAGAGTTATTTACCTATAGAATGGGAGCATGGTTTCATCGTTTAATGGAGTAATTTCATGAATCTACCCAATTCCATTTCACTTCTAGACTCACTACTGCAGTTAAAATTAGCTATAAAGAAAGAAAGAAATATGGGTTGGCATCTTTTGTTTCACTATCAAAATTTCAGATGATATTTGAAAGGGTAATTGGAATACAGATCTCCAATTGTTTGACCAAAATGGATGGTCCAATTCTGAAGAAAAATGGACACATGAATGCATCAACATTTTAATCGTCTCTTGTAAACCGGGGGATGTTCAAGAATCCTTACACATAATTACACTTGCACTTAAGCCATGTGTGACACTAGATGGATACAATTAACCCAGAGAAGCGATATAGAAGAAATTATATCAAAACAAGACGCAGAGAGCACTACCATAAGGCCAAAAAAATATCCGGACCTACAAATATCACGTTCTTTACATAGAGTATAGAAGAAATTCAATACAAGAAAGCCACCTGCTTATCGTTTATCGTTGCTGGCCACAGCCAGCCATTCTTTCTCCTCGCGAAAGGCAGGCAATATCTAAACAAGTAAGATATATGCAAAAATGAACATTTCAAGATCCCAGCTGGCCATTTACCAGTCTGAGCTACTCCAAACTGTTTGCATTACCCAAGAATTCAAGACCCTTAATTCTGCAATTCATGATGCTACGGAAAACTTGGCTCACTCGGCGCTCCAATGGATCCAATCCCTCTTTAAGAGCTTGGCAAATCAGTGCCAACTCCTGCACCCCTTGCTCAACCTCCATTTTCTGTTCTTTCGTCAATGGAAACTGAACCATATCTACTAACTTAGTCATGTAGCGGGCACATCTCTCGACTTGACGAATCTCATTCAACAAACTATTAGAGTTCCGGCGCTCCCGCCTTCTTGATAACTCTAGGATGCGCTCATGAAGCGAGTGCAATGGAGTTCCCCATGAGAATTGCCGGGGAATTGAAAAATGAATACTCAGACCCCTATCCCCTATCCTGACAGGGAATTGCAGCAGCAAGAACCCATAAAACAAGCATGAGCACATAGCTTATGGTGACAATGGGGACCGCGAGCCCACTTGTAGCCGCAATCTCATTCCCACAAGGTGGGATCAAGTTGTTGGCAATCGATTGGAGTTGCTCAGCTGCAGACCAAGAACGAGACACGCTCCATGAAAGAGACCGAGAATGCCCCCCAGAGGAGGAGTGACGATGATGATGACCCTTGCTTGTATTATGACGCCCAAATGACCGATTTCTGTGTGAAAACACCGAACCAGAGTCTTTCTCGTCCAGCATTGCGAGTGCCAGATCCATCAAAGCCTTTCTTGCACGCCTAAACTGGCCTTCACCCAATGCCCTCTGGAGATATTCCAAAGCGCACACAACTATCTCCAAATGCTTCTGCCACAAACGAACATTCTCGATCCCATTACGGTTTGCGTTACAGATATCAAGCGACTTCACACTCCTTTCAAAGAATTCAGCAACCAGTCTGTCCAAAGGCGGCTTTGAGACCCATACTCTGTTTTTCACCAACATAATCCTAAATTCCTCCTGGCAGCAGACAAGGACGTCCAAAAGCTTCCGTATCCACGCAATTGAGAGCAACTCATCGGCACTAACTTTTGAAAGGTCATGGAAGCGGTCTCTAACCTGTTTCTAGAACAATTCAAGCTCAGATTCCTGGGCACTGAGTTCATGACTTGAGTCCAGGGAGGGAACCTGTTCTCGCCTTATACTCCAAATCGAAAATGAGGCCAAGGGCGAAGTAGAACCTGGTTTATCGGTAGAGGACATTGTCACAATATTCGGAAAAAAGGCGAATCTACAAATCCAAAACCAAAATCCACCAACTTTCAAAACCTATCAATATTATTCAATTGACAATCCGAATGAATGCAGAAGGTTATCGGTAAATCTCAGCATAATTAAGTCAACCAAATCAAGATTTTTAACCAATTTTATCTGAGCCAGATCCCATATACAAGAAATCTAAAAAACCTAGCTTTAGTTACGACCGGATGAATCAGACCGAAACCCATTAACTCCTACCACTGAGATCGAAAAATTCTTGACGCTCAGATCAAGAAGTTTGAGAAACCGGGTGGTACGAGAAGTCAATAATCAAAACAGATCCGCCGATACAACCAAAAAACTAACAAACAAAATGCAGACCAAGTACCTTGTAATCAAATTACTCGGGATAAAACATATATGTATAGAGATTCCAACAATGAGTGACAGCGTATAGAGATCTTCGTATGAGGACAAAAAGGCGTATAAATCTTGGACGACGATACACGTTAGATTTATTTCAACTTATCATTATAATTTTTTTAAATTTTTATATAAAATATAATAAATAATTTAATTTTTTCAAATATCAAAATAATAATATTATTAAAAAATATTATTTTATTTAATTTTTAACTTTTAACTTATTTCATCTCAACTCATTATTCAACGACATATCAATTTAATTGAATAATAAAAATATTTATAAAAAAAAAAGTAAAAAGAAAATCCTCTCCAATTGAATTTTGCGTTCAAGCGCAAATATAAGCAACAATTTGTAATATTTCCAATGCAATAAATTATATTTGTAGTCTTAAAATAAGTAAGCATTATATATACATATATTTTTAAAAATAAATAAATATGAAATATATATAAATAAATTAAATTTTTAATAATAAATCTCATTCTTTTTATATACTACATTTACACAATCCTTGATAGTAAATAATAATAAATTAAGAAAAAATCTATTCATCATTTTTTTTTATCATCTCATGATGTTATATTAAATGATTGAAAACAATTTATTATATTTCACTTGTGACCCATCATCTAATACCAAATCATGAGATGATGAGAATTAAGATAATAAATATTATTACTCATAATCTAATCGTATTACCTATTGCAGATAGCCGTGCGATTGCAAATTTGCATAGGATATAAATTCCACGTATGATATTAACATTAATATTAATCACTCGTTTAAACCTCGAGGATTCGTTAATTTCTTTTTTATGAACAGTCCGACAGTCGAACCCGACAGCATGTTATTTAATCGAAAACACTACCTCCTGTACCATCTTTTGAAAGTTTGATAAGCTTATCATCCCTTCCGTGCTTGAGATGTAATTAAGAAAATGTTTGACAAAATTGAAAGAGTACATGGTTCAGTTTTAGTTTGAAAGCAATCCAAAAGAATGAATTTTCGCGGTTGCTGAAGACCCAAGAATCATGGCTCAGGCTTGGTCTTTGATCTTTGTAGATAGGAACAGATGAACCACCACCATTATTTTGCCATCAAATCGACGTATCACAGTCCCCGTGCCACTGCCATGTTAAGTGCTAAAAACGTCCGTCATTTCTGTTGTAATCTAGGCTACACAAGCATGTTCTCGCCATTTCATATCTTTATACTTGGGCCCTCTATTTACATTGCAGGGAGGAAACGAAAGCAGATTGATATTTTCTTCCTAGTTTTGAGACCTATCCCAAAAAGCACAAAAGAGAGGCTTCATTCCTCGAGAAGCATCTTTAAGTAGTGCATATGTAGGCACCAAAAGTAATAAGATAAATGTCCAACATTATTTGCAGTTGATATTCGTACCGAAATGGAGCTGACACGATGGAAGGAAGGAAGGTACAGAGAGTTTAGTTCACAATTAGCAATGCTGTAAGCCCAATTAGCAGGACAGCAACACAATTACGAATCAGTTTTACAACAACAGAGTAACATTGACAACAGCAATTTCCTATCCTAGTGACAGTAGAAGGAGCAACAGAAGAACGAGAAAAGAGCAGAGGATATGAGGAGAAAAAGATCGTCATTATAGTGTTATGCTTTTTTTTACCACCCTTCAGTCTATGCTTTTTCTATTCACAAGCCAATTTGGTATCAAAGCTGCTCAAGCAAATTGCAAAAGCCTGAAATGCAGATAGAGGATAACGATAATCCATGGTGAACATGTCTTTACCAACTTTACCAAACTGCAGAATTATCTTATCATGCTCTGGTGGGGCTGGTTGAGATGGTGTTGGTGCACCAGCAGCAGGCTGCGTAGCAGCAATCAACTGGAAGTTTTTAACAGATGCAACAGTTACCCGCCCACGGAAATTCAAGCACCAACACTGTAATTGTTCATGCCATCTAGGGGGCTTGTTTTTCAGAACCAATGGTCTAAGTTTGCCATCTTCTTCATCATCATGGGGCCCACCAATTTCAGAAAATCGTGAGCTGCTGAAATCAACGGAGTGATCAAGGGACTTTGAGAAGGAGATGCTCCGGAATGAGTCCTCAAGAGAGCGGGGAAGCAGCTCTGGTTGGCCAGGGACAGTGCCACCGGCATCAAGGGCTGAGGCCGGGATTGAATGCATGATGCAATGCATCCTTCGTGGGCCCCGTGTTCCCAGAACATTTAACTCGTATGTTACCTGGGCAATGTTGTAGCTTCCTGTTGGAACCTTTGGGGAGACTTTTTTAGAATAAAATCTACGGCTTGTCCGCCCAGGCGGGGGAATGTGAGCGGAAGTGAATGGCGGTTGCGTATCATATATTATGAATTTTGTGCCAAGAAAGTTTGATCTGGAAAATGAAGCAAAGTTTACCTTATGTCTTTGAGTAAATATTGTAATTCAAAGAAAAAGAAAGAAGTGATTTATAAGAACCAATTAAAGCCTCTTGTAAATATACAAGGGAATAGTTAAATTGTGCATCAGCAAGCAAAGAATTATTTTTCAGATTAAAAAACAAAGAAAACATAACAGCTATCAGTTAGAAGATATAGCCTAAGAATCCTCACATGAGGATATGCGCATACAGACACATATGCCAGGAACACAGAGTCATTGCGAAGATTTCTAAATAATAAAACCACCATCATACTCAATAGTATCCCCATATCCTCCATGCTAGCTAAATATCAGGATGATCATAAATTAAGAACGATCTCACCTATAAAATGTTTTGACTTTTAATATATATTTTTTTTAATTTGAACAAAAAAAAATATTCAGAAAACATCAGTTTCTGGACTGGATTAGATATCATCCAAACCAAAATTGAAGTTTTGTGTGTGATTACAATGAAGGGTGAAAAAAACGTCACCATTTTATTACACGATCTCTTCATGGTAATCATGACACGGTGACACGGTGACATTATCATGATGCTGATCTCATTAAAAGTTAAAGAGTTGTGTATGAACCAGCCACAGCAACTTGAACTCAAACCTTTTACAAGTTATTGTGTTTTAAAAAATCGTGAAATATCCTACTCATACCCTGACATCGCAACCACTAAGCATTCTCAAAACTACAATACAGCAGAACGTGCATCATATTTCTTTTCCCCATGTCTTCATTTACACTTTAATTTCTGTTCATTACTTGAACGCTTGTATCCTAGGGGTATTTGATAGTTAGTCAACAGTAACCAAGAAAATAGTATACATTTGATAAATAAGAGGTCTTTTCCATAGTTTTGATACGTTATTGTTTCTATATGGACATAGGTCTATTATTGAAGGGGCTCCCTACTGACTACATACAAGAATGGTCTGACTCTTAACTCTAGAATAACCTTCCCTTTAACTCTTCAAAGAAGATTTACCATATATGGATGCAGCTAATATTCTTCCAACGGAGGAATGTTTATGGCAAGTCATTAGCAAAATGCTAATCTTTCCTAGTGGAAAAAATAAAGACTTCTTAGTTCAGCTTAGTTCAGAATGCAGCCATCATCCAGTTTGTTTGAAGAGATGACAAATGCCATGCTTAAAGAGGCATCAAATTGAACATCTGTTATTTCCTCTTCAGGAATTGAAAGATGGTCCTAGATCAATAAGGTGTGCATTCGTGAGTATTTTATGAACATAATCATAAATAGTTTTGAACCTTTCCACACCATTTCTTACCTCAGCTTCCCAATATAAGTGCTACTTGATCTTGAAATGTTATCAGCATCCATAGAGATAACATACTCTGTGCATGTGGTTCTTCGAGTCCTCTTTGCTGAAAGAAGGAATTTACCATTTTCAACCAGCAAAGCTGCAAGAACAGAGTAATGGTATTAAGTTGCCAGTTTATACAAGGAAAAGAGTGTATACGAGAGAAACATTCAAGCAAGCTAATCCATGAGAACCAATAAATAAAGAGAAATGCTAAAAACTATATCCTCATCCTTCTCTCATCTCACTATGCTGACACGGCATCGCCAATCAGCTATTGAATTTTTTTCTTTTTTTAAAACAAGTGCCGGTCCAAAGGCCAACAAGCAGTGCCACATCAGCAAAACAGGATGATCATAGGACACGGCTATTGTCTATAAGGCCATAACAAAACACATGAATAAATACATAAATAAAATGGAATGAACTTATAAACAACTAATATTTAATGATGACATTAGTTCTATGGACTAACTGAAGAAACATTATAAAAATCTAAAGTCAATCTCAATCTTCTCAACTCATTTGTTCTTGACAAATTTGTTATAATCCACATTTCCAAGTTATGGTCAACACATCTGCACTGAACTCAGTAGAACGCAAGTTTAGAAAGCACAAATCCTCAATGAGGCATATTTGTTATGTTCCTTCTGTTGCTACTATAAGTAACATTATTCAACCATTGTTTACCTTTCATGACAAGCATGATGTGTCATCATGTACACAGCCCATAAAATTCTTGATAATAATAGGATCGTGACTATGCAATCCAACAGGAAATACACAACCAAATCAATGACCATAATTTAACTGGAAGACTTAAAAAGCATTTGTTCTTTTCGCCTAATATATACATAATCAAATAGGTATCGATGAATTAAAAAATCCAATGAGAAATTGCAGGCAACTTAACTATTAGTAAGGGTGCTTACCCGGGCTGAGACACAGAAAAAGGTGATATGTTAAGTTAGATTTATCCCTTTTTATGAAACACTGAACAGCTCCATCACGCGGCCCTGGCTGAAAATTCAAACAAAGAAGAATCAGTCCATGGCACCCTAGATATTCATTTGTTTCAATGAACTCATATTCCAAACATAGATGCTACAAAAATAGAATCCTGGTAACATATGTTCCATCTGCCACTTGAGTTAAAAAGAAAAACCACTAATAATGAAGTCACTGTGCAAAATAATATATAACACATAGAACCAACCTGCTTCAGGGACACTGGGAAGGTAAGTTTCCCACAGAACTCGGGACTCTTGACAATATCTTTGCACATAACCCTCCAAGACCGGCAAACTGCTGCACATGCGACAACATGCTTACGAGATGGCCATGTGCTCTCACTCTCCTCCAACCTCCTAATTACGTCATATAGTAGCTCAGGGGGTAGGCTAGCCCAACGGCTATTCTGAACTATGACGGGGTGGTCATGCAAATCATGAAATGAACCATGAGATTTGCCTCTGTGATGGCCGGTTAGCCGGACTTCAAAACCTCGCCTGGATAAGCTCCCAAACCCATCTCTCACATCACGCACTATACTACGGAATGACATTCTACAGGAGGATCACGCTATGAAATAATATCAAATCTCTCAAGAAACGCTGTGATAGATTATATTCCAATTATCATGTGAAAACAGCTGCTTAAAAGAGTGTGTCAGTTCCCGCCAGAAATCCTGTCAAAAAGGATCAGATAGCTATAAATTAGGAAAGGCACCAAAAGAGAAAAGAAAAAGGAAAGCGGTAACAATAAAGGTAGCTTCACGTGGGTTAAAAAGTCTTCCAAATAGCCAAGCTTTACTTGGTAGCAACCTTTTGACGTTCTTAAACATCATGTTCCACCAAAAAGCTAACTGAGTTTCATTTTTTTTTTTTTTTAAAGAGACCTAGACTTGCTTTCTAACGATCTATAGAATATAATTGATCCAGTTAAATGCATTATGTAAAAGTATGTAAAATCCTTCCTAAGAGAATAAATCTAAGCCGAAACCAAGCAATAAACGATTTTTAAAGGCAAAATCTCTCATTGACGGCACAAGAGAACTCCAAATCAAGAAAAAAGAAACAGAAAACATTCCTTTGTTCAATTAATCTCATGTTACAAACCCATACCCAGAATGAAATATTACTGAAACGTGAAAACAATAACATGTTCATCGAGATAACAAACTTTGGAATTTAAATCTCAGATCATACTGTATACCTATATCTAATAACAGCTAGTGGCGTAATGGACACAAAGTTCCTAATTACATGCAAAAAAGAAAGAAGAGAAAAATAAGTAAAAGCAGCTCACAAATCCCAGAAGCAAAGACTTGCCCTATGCTTCTAAATATACGAAAAGGGAAAGCACAGAGAGAGAGAGAGAGAGCGCTAACCCCCTGGGGAATCACAGACAAGTAGAAAACTAAGACCGATCAAAGCAGAGCTCCCTAACTTAATTACACGCCATCAAAGATCTGCAAGGCACAACACGTAACGCAAAATTTAAGAAAAAAAATCCTATAGTAGATAAAAGAAGACGCCCAAGACCCAAGTTTTCTCTGGCACTTTCCTAAGAAAACCGAGTGGAAAATCTGAAAGTAAAGCAGTAGCTGAGGTTTGAAAGTGGATGGAACCGAAATGGCAGAGATCTGTACCTCAAAAGCATAAGCATCTCCACGAAGATCTACAAAAACTCAAACTTTTTTCTCTCTGATTCTATATCAGCGATCCACCAGAGCACAAGAAGGGAAAATTGCAGGTCAATTAATGCAACACCGCCTCTCTTTCCTCCGACTCAACTTCTTTTAGGTCTTCATCTCTCTCTTTCTTCTCTCTCTCTCATCCGGACTCCAAGCCCACATTAAATTTAGTTCACGACACGACCCACAGAGTAAAAAAAGAAAAAGAAAAAAAAAACTAAATGGTATGAATTTAATAATGTCTTTTGTTTTTCTGGAAATTGGTTTCTCTTCATAAGACTAATATTCATTAATTTTTACATACTTATAGAAATTATATATGTTTAGTTTCGGGGTTAATGATTCGTATATTTGGCAGGGAATTTTATAATATAATTAATTTGGGAGAGCATTAACAGCAACAACTCCAGATGATGACCGAACAGCCTTTTTGACCTTTTCATGTGTCTTTACACTGTTATCCTCTCACTGGCGGAAGTTGCAGCGCAACTACTGCTCAGACTTCTGTGCTGTGCTGTGCTGTGTTTATTCCTCTCTCTCTCTCTCTATCCGCTCTTGACTTGTTCTTCCTTTTTTTTCTATCTATAAATATCTCTTAATTTTCTTTTATTATTAATATTAACCTTTAAATTAAATACAAAATTTTTAATTAAAAAATTATATCATTATCGTGTCACTACTTCACTCGTTGCTATATAATTAATCTTTGTTGAAGATATAAATACACTGAGATAAATTAGACAAACTTTTAAAAAAAATGCGGCACATAATAGATACATATTATCATATTAAAGATAATATTAACCGATTTGACTGTCAATATTATTAAAAGATAAGTATTATATGCTTATATATATAAATAGTACACAAAAATAAATTTATAGACTGACATAATTTCATGTGATCTGTTAGATTTATTTTATAATAAAAATAATTTTATAATCTGACATAATGCATCAAACCACATTAATTTGTGGATTTAAAATCCAATCTTTAATTCTTTTAAAAAATTATGGATTTCTTCTACTTACTTAGCAATCATATAATAAACACTTGCTTTTATTTTTTTCTCAACAGGCGTGATGTATGACTGATGAGTTTAATTTTTCATCATATTATATTTTTAATTTTGATCTCTCGAGTTTAATTTCCATTGCATTTTAAATTCTACCGTATTATTAGTATTTATATTTTTGCTGTAAAATTGAAATTAAAATAGATTGAAATAATGGAAAGGGATGGTCATGGTGTGAGTTGCCCAACAAATATCTTATGAACCCTACTAGTGAGTTGTGTAGTGGGAAAGGTGGAGTTTGGTGTTAGAATTTGGTATGCAACTTACAAAGTTGACAGGAAATGGTATGGTGCTTCCTCCATCTTCATTTACAGTCAAACTCCACTCATTCCCATTCCCCCTGCTCCATTCTCCTATTCCCTATAAATTATTTACATTATTTAACATAAATTATCCTTCTTTATTTCAGCATATCTTAGTGTTGTTTTGTTCAATTTTTGTTTTTTTAAGAATAAGAAGCGAGAAATCATATTCTCAAACGGGTGTGTAGAATATACATAGTAATTGAGTAAAGTACTTAAAGGGTATAATTAATTTTAAAAAAAATTTAAAAATTTAAATCTTACAAATCAAATCTTATCATTTAAGTGATGTAGATTGTGTACTCTACACATCAGCTTGACAATAGAATAAAACATAATAAATAGTATTCGTTTGTTTTATAAAATTCTACCCTTTCGTATTACCAAAAAAAAAAAAAATGTACCTATGAAAAAGTTTGAAAAAAAAATACATTCGATTCACTTAAACCGCGAATATAATCACCGATATATTAAAATTAGTACTCGTGCTTATAAATTATAATTCATTTTGTAACAATTTTCTTGTTAAAATTGATGATAAATAGGTAACGTAATACAATCTTAGCAATTATATATTAAAAGAGTGGATAATTACAACATAAATAGAAGCTTGTTAGAGTGATTATTGTATTAATGTGGGAATCATATCTGAAGATGAGTAATAATTTAAGTTGATAAGATTTATTTATTTATTTATAAAAGTCTACTCACTCATGTGAACGCTGTACAATCAAAGTCTTTGTTTTTTTTGTTTAATAAATAGAAACCATGAAAGTCAAATATAACCGGCCAGGAGCAAGTGAAGGCCGTGTCGTGTAGGGATGACGACAATAATATAAGGCTTCCCCACAATACCGAATTGCATGGCTGGCTGTGGTAGGAAGCTAGAGTAGCCACCGGAAAAAAGGTCGACGTTGTCGTTCCCAAAGTCGAAACGGAGGAGGCTTTTGTTTTTTTTTTTTGGGTTACTTTATAGTCGTTGACATTGACTAGGCCCTCAAGACCGGAGACTGGAGATAGGGATTTACATCAGACCCACCTACGCGTAAAGAATGTATCTATATCTACGTATTTCTTAAGGAAAATGTATCCGTTTGGGATATTTTTTTTAAATTATTTTTTCTCTTAATTTTTAATAATATTGTGAATTTGTTAAGGTAAACAGTATCAACTTTTCTCCACTGCCGTTTGGAGTTATTTATTTTAAGAGTTTTGTTATATATAAGTAAAATTACGTACTATTCTGCATATTAATACTGATTCTTTTATATTCAAAATTGAAATTAATATTATTTTTAATAAAATTTATTTTTTGATTAATCACATTAAATTAATGTACATATATAGATATTATTGTAACTAGATTTTTCTTTATTTTAATCGACGGATAGCTTGACTGGTTAGGCATATCGGAGGGTGGACGTTTGTTTCTTGACTTTTATAACGAAAGAGGGCTGGTCCTGGAGGATGAAGGTGGGGCCCTCTCTCACGCCGTTGCAGATCTTCGATCTCACAGAGTCCAGAGTGTGGGGTTCAGGTGGTGGAAAATTTGTGTCTCAAATGGACCGAAGCATTAAATAGGGCTGTTTCTTTTTAAAATAAGGCATGGATTTATATGTACGACTGAGGAAGGTAGCTGCTATGTCGTTTTCAGTTTAGGTTTCTAGTTTTATTTTCTGGGCCTTCAACCTCGGCCCCGAAGTGTCCCCATTTGATCCATATTCGCCCCATTTATAGGCAAAGGACTAAAACCTAGGACCAGATTCCTTACCCATTCCATGGAAGTTCTATCTCTAGTTTATGAGCTTTTTCAATTTCAAAGGTTACTCACTTGAAGGGGCCTACATAATTATTCGAGTAAGAAAACAACAAAACAAAAAAGAATAATCTCCTCATCCTCAAAGCATTCCAAGAGGCAGCATTAAATAATTATAGATTATTTATTATATTTTATTTATAAACCTATCATTTAATACTATATTATAAATTATAAAATAATTAATAATTAATAGATTTTTTCTATATAAAAGAGGCATCAGATGATTGATAATAATGGCTATAAACATCTCATGCAACATTAGTATAAATTAGTCCAGGTCCATCAGGGTGGGTGAGGGAAGCTAAATGGAATATTTCTCTTTCTTTTCTTAGTTTCTCTTTTACAATCTAACTAGCAAATCCATCACATATTTGTCAGGATATCCCACAACGTGGATTAATTGCATTCATCTTCCCATCACATGTCATCAAACCACTTCAGGCCTCCAGCTGCTCGCAGCTCCGCTTTACAAATCAACTCCAACTGCTTTCTACATGATAACCAACAAAATAACACAAGTTTTTCTTTCTTTTCAGTGAATAACCTGACACTTTTTTTTTTTTTTTCTTTTCTTTTGGAAGTTCTCTCCTTATCACTGTAAAGTGGTCTCCTTGCTCCGTCCATTCCCTGTCTGAAGCTTCAATAACAGGCCACAGACACCACTCACCTTTTCCCCATGTTATTACAGACCATAAATTAGAAAAGTATATCTACCAGTGCACAGAATGGACTCTCCGAAGAGTGCGTGGCGGTCTTCGCTTCTCCACAACTGGAATGAGGTTCTGCATGAGCTGCATGTGGATTTTTTTAAAGACAAAAAAAGGTTAGACGAACCAACCAACACGGGAAGCAGCTTTATTACTTATATCCTCAGAGCCATCCCCAAACAAAACCAGATACTGATATCACATGCAAAATCTTGAATAATATCATATACTATTATTACGAGAGTTGCAGCTTTTCTATGCGTAATAGACATTTTTTTAATCATTAAAGCCCAAGGGACAATTCCCCCCCAGAACAGTTGATCCCGGTTTTCTAATTTTTTTTTTTTTATTATTCCTATTTATCTATCATTGTGAGCCATTATAGCCCAAGTAGAGACTGCAACTCACCTGCTAAAAATAAGCACCATGGATTATATCAAACCAGCACCACACAATTACACTTATGGAAAAGAACGGACTTGCAAACAACTACCATTTTTTTTATGGGAGTTCCATCATTGACAGATTTCAAATCTTATTCACACAAGTTTCTGATTTCTTACCATAAACATATTGTTTTGGTTTCTAATTTTATTAGTTCATCTATTAATGTCACAGTGCCACCAGCTGTGATACCGCATGGCTTTGTAACTGTAAAATTGGTCAGTTCCTAGAAATGATTAAGATATAACCTTTTGTGATAGGGATGAGAAGGGAGAAAGATGCTGTAGTTATAGATAACTAACATCCTACCACACACTTATAGATAACTGTAATTCAACATCCTATAGTTATTCATGTGTGTTTGTGGGAGAGTGGTTCATTGTAGGATGTAAAAAAGAACCAAAGAACAAGAAAATAAATAACATTAAATAAGAAGAGTCAATTAACTTAAGACCATGTGTGAGCAGATTAGGTGCCAACCTTTTTTTTTTTTTTTTTTTATAAGTAGATTAGGTGCCAACCTAGTATAAATAACTCCATAAAAGGCCCAGAAAGCACGTTCTTGCTAATTGATTGTGTAATAAAAAAATTGCATTATTGTCGGACTATTATAAGATACTTGGTACGCAATTCAGCATGATTACCAACTTTTGAATACTACCACATTTGCAGGTTATGTGTGGAAAAAATAATATATCTAGATATCAGACTTGAGATTTTGTCATACTAGGTTTTGATTGGGATACTTTTGCTACTTGTTTTGAACCCCGTCTGTAGTTTTCAAATCTGATAATCAATCTTTGTTATGTTAAAACGTTAATAAATTTTGCTATCAACACTTCTAGTAATCTTTCTCAATCTTGGTTTTATGTCTATCATACAACCTTTTATGGTACCTATATGTGAAAGCAAATACGAAGTGAAAAATGCATACCTGCTTGAATCTCTCCTTGTTTTGGGAAGCCTGCATTCAAAATTGTGCTGTCAGAAACTTCAGAACAGATGAAAGTCTAGCTAATAGATAGAGATATCAATGTCAATAAGCAGACAGTGTGATTATCATTAACACAAGCATATAATTAAGGCGTCGAAGCATGAAAGAAAAGGCAAAGGGGCAACTGGCACTTGAAGCCTAGTGCCAGACCTCCTCTGAGAAAAGGCAGTGTAGGGGTAGAGAGGTAGAGGTGGGGGGAGAAGAAAGGGACAATGTGAATATAAGCCTCTTTCCAATTAAAATATTAGCCAATAATTTACCACATTAAATCCATGAAAATAGGCTTATATGGCAAGGATTCGTAAGTGTACCTCTTCTCTTAAAAGCCGTGCTTTCTCCTCCTCCAGCTGGGTCACCAGAGATTCTAGCTCAACTGTGTAAGCCTGAAATTGAATAGATACACATTTTAGAATAATCCGCACAAAGAACAAATAGGACAGAGATCAAGCGGCGATTTTTCAAGATCTAAACAGCAGGTAGCATAAAACAAGAGTACTCAAGACTTGCAAGAACCAAGCAAAAGCCAATATTTAAGTTCCAAGAAAAATTACATCTGAGAAGCACATAACAATAAAAGAAATCAGGTTTAATCTAGGATCAGTAGGCATTCAAAACGCATGAAGATAAAAAAATTACGCCAACCTTCTTAGCCTTGTTTGACAAATTAGCTTGTGAGTTTTTCTTCTTTTAGAAAATAGAGTAAACAAGTTAAGGGGCCGTTTAAATTGAGAAATCATCTTATCTCATTATTACAATTTTTTCAAATTCACACAAAATATAATAAACAATTCAACTTTTTCAAATCCTAATTCAACTTTTTTAAATCTTTAAATAATAATAATATTAAAAAATAATATTCTAACAATATTTAATTTAATTTTCAACTTTAATCTAAAACCATCTCATCTCGTCTCACTATCCAAATAAACCCTAAATTAGATAAAATCTCTTCTTTACTCGACTTCCTTAGAAAATCAGCCTCTTGAAAAAAATATTAAAATATTAATCGATATTATTTTTTTTCATCGTTTAGGACTTAGAAGAACAGAAAACCCTAAACATTAAAAAGCCAATTCACCACTTTAATCCACAATCCACAGAGGTGGAATTCTCTTTTCCAAACAGCAGTACAGCTTATTTATAAGAAAAGATCCAAATTTTCATC
The DNA here is from genome assembly GCA_011037825.1 of Carya cathayensis. Classification (NCBI taxonomy): domain Eukaryota; kingdom Viridiplantae; phylum Streptophyta; class Magnoliopsida; order Fagales; family Juglandaceae; genus Carya; species Carya cathayensis. Next base: position 331,060 of record QGSO01000386.1, on the reverse strand, counting down.
CGTATGTTCTTTTGCACCATTATCTTAACAACCAAACAATGAGAAAATAGAGAAATAATTAAAAAAAATAAAAACACCATTTTTTTATAGGTAAGAAAACCACCAAAACTTGGCGTGGTTTGCTTCAAAATCAGATAACATAAAAAGTTTGAAACCAATGTCATCAGTGTTTCCTCACCAGCCAAACACAGAAGGATAAAACGATGGCAATAGCAACCAACCCTCTATATAACATAGAAGAAAATGATTATTAAAGAAATACTAGAATAAATTAACAGCAATATAAATCCATTTGGCATCCCAGAATTTGAGAGAGAGAGAGAGATCATTAATAGTAAAGGCCCAGTTTTCTCCTCCCCTATCTTCACTAGTTTTAGTAACTAAAAGCCATACATCAAATAAAATAAAGTATAAATACGGACCTGCTTGCGTTCCCTGGACCTGGCAGCTGACTCTCGGTTTTTGATCATCCGTCTCTGCCTCTGCTGCGTGGCCTTATCGACCACAGGCTCCTCAACTGCCCTTCTCTTTCCCCTCCCCCCTCCTACTCCTCCTCCAACAACAACTCTACCGTCAAACGGCACCAGTGCATGCCCCACCTCCACCCCCTGCAGAGCGAACTGACCACCGTTCATGGCCACTGCGGCGGAAGAGTCGACACCATAACCCCCAGGGCCCGGAACCACCGCTCCGCTTCTGACGTCCTCCTCCCTTACCGCCCCGGCTTTGGTCAAGAAGTCCTCCAGAGTCATCTCCTCAAGCTGACCAGAAGCAGCGTCGTTCCCTGCTTCCTCTGCACCCGCTTGACTCTGATTATCGTTGCCGGCCACGATCTCTTTCCAGACGTCGTCCACCGTCTTGTCCCCTAGCTCCTTGGGCTGGGAGAAGCTCCCCTGGGGAGAGATCGAAGAAGAGCCGTCGAGTGGGAGCTGGTTTGGTGTCTGGTCGGAGTAAAGGTTCTTCAAGAGGTCGTCCATGCTCATGGAGGCGACAAGGGACTTAGAGGTGGATGAAGGGTTTTGTTGATGTTGTTGTTGTTGAAGATCGGCGAGCATGGTAGAGAGGGAACAAATAGAGGACTGGCGTGGCAGATCGGGATTGGTGGTTACCAGCTTCGACGAGGCCATGCCCGGATTTCTAGGGCTTCCCAGATTCCCTTTATCCTTTTTTTCCCAATCTGAGAGAGATTTCTTCGGACACTCCTTTCTTCTGCAACACCTCTCTCTCTCTCTCTCTGTGAATTCAGGGAGGCGTTGCGGATTGTTGCGCTTTCCTTGGGGTGTATTCTATAGGATGAGCTATTCTAATTATGTATAACAATTATTATTATTTTTTATTTCTTTCAGAGAAAGAGAGAGAGAGAAGAGAGAGACGGCGTGGATCTCGCGAAACAGTTGAAACTCAGTAATTTGAAAAAAACAAAAAAAGTACTAGAGAAATAGAAAGGAACTGCATCCGGAGAACGGAGATGGACATATCGTGAGATTTAGGGGCATTATCGTAAAAAAAGGAAGTGCAGGCAGCAGGTGCGGTGTTTTGTTTGGCATTTTGATTTGGTCGCACTCTTTTGTTATTGTTTGAGAGTATAAAATGAGGATAAACATTTTGATAAGCTCATGATTGAGAGATATTGGAGTTATGGCTTTCAGAAGCAGTCCCCAACGATGACACTTTCTATGGGATTGGATTTGGGTCACTAGTATGTACTTTTTTATTATCCTCAATTAAATTATATTTATATAAATAATTTTAATTATACCATATTATGTGATATAAATTAACATTACACCTGTATTTTAAAAAGAAAAATACTTTAATTGTAAGAAAATTATGCAAAAGTAATATAATAAATTAACGTGATTTCATGTGATTTATTTATTTTTATTATATTATAAATCTAACGGATAATATATAATGATGTAGTTTATAAAATTATTTTTATATAATTTATTTATACGTATAAAATACCTATTTATTTTTTGTAAAGAACTAAGCTAATAGGTTCGGTAGAGATCCCTTCCCTATGCCTATGGACTCGACCAACAATCTAGGCCATGACAAAAAATTAAAAATAATAACACTACTTGATAAAGAAAAGTCATTCCAGATTTATTTGGCGGAATTTAAGTTTGATTTGATTCTTTAGAATTTATCAAAGAATATTCGATTATCAAACGATATAATTTGTATAAATTTAAATAATTTATTCATCATTATTTTTTATAATACTATTTTTTTATAACTATTTAGTGAGAATATCTTAAATTCTTGTACCTAATACTATACGCGTTATTTGAATTTGTATAGATATTAATATTTATAAATATATATACACAATATGTGTGTGAATATAAATTTATTGAAAAGATTAATGTATTTTTATATAAAAATTTATAAATAAAGTTATAAAATATATTGTAAATAATCAAGTCGGCAAACGGCAGTAGCAGCGGGAGATTTTTGGCGGTTACACAACACGCGCATCAGTAGCGGCGGGTTTAAGATGTCAGTCAGACCGGGTTCACCTCACCTACCGGAAATAGCAACTAAAAATCCCTCCAAAAAGGTTTGGTCGCCGCTTAAAATTGGATCTTGCCGTTTATGGGTTCCCAAGACCATACTGTTTCGGCTTTTTGATTGAAAATGGTGCGAGATTTTTATTTCCTCCTCCCCCACCCCCCGTTTTTACTACTTCCAACGGATGATTCCTTTTGACCGTCTCAAGCAAAGATTTTTATTCCTTCACGAGCGACACGGCAAGAGTTGTCCTGGAAAAAGCAGTAATCTCGTGCACAGTGATATAGCATAACAAATTGTGCAGTGTATCGTCTGTCGGAAGGGTAAGGAAAGGAGGGGTTTTTTTGACAACTTAAAAGTTGATGCGGCAGATCTAGAGCACAACTTTACGTGTACGACTTGTCTTCTTTCTTTATTACTCCATGCATGCATCATTGCATCTTCCTTTTTCTTTTTCTTTTTCTTTTTCTTTTTTAAATTGCCTCTTTCATTGCTTCAACTTCTGGTATTTCTTTTGGCCTCTTCTGCATATCTTTAATACTTTATTGCTTTCATCCATTTCTTTGATTAAAATAAGAACGAAATAATTTGAAATTATTAGGGATAGTAAAGCATGATTTTTGAGTTTTGAATTAGTTGGATGTTTTGAAAATGTTGTAGCGACGGCTCGTCTTTTAAACTGTAAATATAGCTTAAATTAGATATTTTATAGTGAGAAGTGACTCTTATGATCACGTTGAAAGTGGGTTGTTACACTTATCGTCCCCACCTCCTATTTTTACTTAGAAAAATAAAAAGAAATGAATTGAGTTGTTGGCAATATTGATTATCTAAACATCATCCCCAACCTAACGCCAAGAGTTCATTTCTTTCCCAAAGTACTGTTCATGATCATCTTCTTCTTCTTATGCAAGTGTTGGTATTAATCCATGTATTTATATAGTTTGGTCACGAGCATGACCTCGATCCTGCTAATTGGCTTGCTCCCCAATTTAATTTTCTTATTAATTTGTTATTATTTTACTTGCCATCACTCATTGCGTGCTCACCTTTAACCCATTAAAAAGCATGCATCTTCGGTGTACGTACGTTAATAATTTCTTATATAGCAATCTTCCAAACTAGTCAAACCTGCAATATTGAAAAAGAGTAGAGGGCGGCGCACTCATCCTCTTCCTGACTAATTATGATAGTCAGGCAGCTTCGAGTATTATTATTTTTTTTTTTAACGAAATAGATAGCCTGGGGCTTTAAGGTGATCGTGGTTGCATTTTCAGTTTTAGTTGATCTATACCAACCCTTTCGTATACTTAAATTCACGTCATTAATGAGTTTGCTGTGAGAGAAGATAAGTAATTTCAGTCAGATTATATAAAAGTAATATTATAAACTGATATGTGATTTTTATGTAATCATAAGAAGGATGATTTCTTCTATAATTAAGTAAAAGTTAAATAAAATATTATTTTTAATATTATTATTATTTTAATATTTAAAAAAATTAAATTAAAATTTAAAAAAGTTAAATTCTTTATTATATTTTATGTATAAATTTAAAAAAATTATAATAATAAAATAAGATGAGATGATAATTTTGTATCTCATCTCAACTATTAAATTTTGTGGAGTTCCATCATATGCATTTTCTTTTTTTACTTGCTGATTAATAAAATGCAAAATTCAACATGTGGGAAAAAAGAGACAAATTGGAATATAATGGCTAAAGTTTGAGAACAATATCGATCAGGATATAATATACTTCCGTGGTGGATTTTGATGCATATCTCGCGCGACAAATATATTCACAAAAACTCCTCTTACTTTTCGTAATGCGGATCTTCAAAGTTTTCGTTTCGCACACTACGTTCCCTTTTATTTTTTAACCATTGAGTTAATTGTGTCCATATTTTAAAATTCCGTTTTGTTTGGGTCTGAATTTTTCGTTTTAGTGTAATGTCTAGTAATTTTTTTGTTTTGTTCTAAATTTTGGTCCGTTCTGGTCCATTTCGGCCATTGTTATCAAATTCCAATCATTTCAGCATTCAGGGACTTATTTCGTTCTGAATTGTTTTTATAAATTTATTGTGCTTAGATAGTATTTTTATAAATTTTATATCTAGATAATATTTAATTAATTATAAAATATAAAATGTATTCATATAATTTTAATTGTGTTGTAATTTTAAATATGTTCCCTCATTCTCTTATTTTAAAATATCATTATTTTTAATAAATTCTCTATTCTTTTTTTATTTTTATTTTTTATTTTTTATATCTCAACTCAAGTTTGTGATTTTTTCAATTTATGTTAATGTCTTATTTCGCACACATTTTAGTCAAGCACCCAGCAACTTGGGTCTTCAGTCTTAGATTTGTGAACACACAGAAAACACCATGAGACAAGGGCTTTGGTGGAGGCCAAATAGTCTCTTATGCCAAAGTTAGTTTTGCCTTAGTATTTTGTGCAAATGAATAGAGAGCTCAAAAAAAATTATTCATACCTAAAAATTACATTTTGTATTTGGTTTTATGGGAGTGAACTGCTCATATTTTGTGTTAGGGGAATGTATTATTCTACCAATTCCTTTAGTCAGATTTTATTAATATGGCATGGCTTATGAGGTAACACAATTAATGCAGCGTGACTTCCTATCTCTTCCATATTGTGAGTGTACGCCGTTAGGTTCCTCCTCCCTTGCTTGTCAATAGATCAAGGGCTCCCACATTTCATGTGCATGTACAGTGCCGCCCAAGGCTAAGCTCTATAGGGGAATGCCAAAGTAATGTGTTTCTCCCTTGCGAATATCGTTGGGGGCTGTAAGTCAACCTTTGCCCCAAGGCCGAAGTCCTCTAATGGGCTGATGGATCACTTGGCTGGCTTGGGCCTTCGGTATTTGAGCCTGCATTCCAGGCCATCAACCCAAGGTGAAAAATCTCATTACAACTTATATTTATTTTATAAATTTTCAATTCTTTTATATATATATACACAAATATATATGTGTATTTATTCTATTAGTTATAAGTTTATATATATAAATATTTATATATAATATATAATTAATCTCAAAATGATATACTCAAATGCATCGATATTAAAATATTTCATTTTGATACTTAAATAATCACCTAATCAGAATTTAAATTTATAAATATTTCATTATACTTAAATAATCAGAATTTAAAACATTGGTTATGTAGTGCAATTTTAAGATTCGCATGGGAAAACTTGGCAGTGAAGGTGACCCGACCAAGCCCAGCCCAGCTTGAAATGACAATCTCATCCTGAAAAAGGGCCCACTGTTTTCAAGAAACGGAAAAATAGTGGTACAAAACACGTAGAATCGCAAGTCCCGCCCAAAAACGAAAAATAACAAAACTCGAAAAAAAAGAAGAAGCAAGAAATCCAAGAATCACGACCCTCGTCCCTCTCTTCTTCTTTCTTCATCAATGGCGTCAAGTTCAGGTTCAATCTCCTTGAAGATTGTCTCCCTCTGCCTCTTCATTCTCCTCCTCTCCCTCTCAGGCGCCGTGAGGCCAGTCAACTCCCTACCCGAAAGGGAGTTCGACTCCATGCTAGGCGCCCTAAGAGCCCGCGGATACAACCTCTTCTCCAACGCCATCACCACCTCCGACCTCCACTTGCAACTCCTCTCGGACTCACTCTCCCCCCAAATAGCTCATGGGAATAATACTCGTCCAAGCTTCTTCACCTTATTTGCGGCCACCAACTCCGCCTTATTCGCTCTAGGTATGACACAAACAGCGTCCTCTTATACCGACACCCTCCGCCTCCACATCGTCCCCCGCCGCCTCACGTTATCCGGCCTCCGCAGCCTCGCTTCACTCCCCACACTTCTTCCTTCACGTTCCCTGGGCGTGACCACCAGGCCTGTCTCTTCCCGCCACGGGCTCCTGTCTACTCGCTTGATCGTCTCCGTCAACAACATAGACGTCGTTTTCCCGGGGCTCTACTACGGCCGTTACGTGGCCGTTCATGGCTTGAACGGCGCTCTCAGCCTCGGACTGCAGTCTCCATTGCCACACGATTTTCGCCATCCGGATCATTCCGCTACTCGCAGTCCCCATAGGTTTCTGCTTCCAGTTAACCGCGCAACGGTCTCTTCGGTTCCAGACGTTGCTTTGAATAACCTAACTGGTATGGACTTCGCTGAGGCCAACCGTACTACAGCAGAATCCGAAGGCATACACCGTTACTCCCCGGCGGAGACAACTGGAAATCTTGGGATTTTGCAACCGGAGGATCATAGTCCTGCGAAACATTCCCGATCTATCAGGGTCTCGCTGTTGGAGACTGGAAATGGCGATGACGGGCATGAGTCTTCGAGCGAAGCCCCGTCGCCGTCAATGGATGTGCTACCAGATGGGATGATAACGGGGGAGAAACCTTGGCTGTTGGATGAGCAAACCGAGGACTATACGATAACAGATAGTGGTTGAGCATCGGACCAATTCAGTGTCCGGGGATGTTCATCCGCAAGCTGTGAGGCCTCAAAAAATTAATTTCACTTCTTGGTTCTTGGGTGTGATTCAACTGCCTAATATTTTTTGCTTCCGCAATCGTTTGGGAGAACTGATTTGACGTGTGCATGTTACAAATCTTCGTAGCTTTTGGTATTGCATTTTCATGCAAAAATACACATAAAAATTCAATTGAATAAACATTTGGTAAAAATACACCAAAAATTGTAGCTGGGCTGAAATTGCGAAATTTAAGTGATTTTCGGATGAACGTTGTTGTGTGTGCGCCCAGCCAACAGATCTTCCTGGTACTATATTTGAACTTTACTCCTCCTCGAATCCTCCATCATCCATGTCCATGTCCCCATCTCCGAAGTCATGGTCATCCGCCTGTCCGTGGTCAGCATCACCGTGATTGTCAGGAAGGGGTGCATTATTATCCACCTGATCCTGCTGTCCCGTCTCTCCATACGAGGGTTCAGCGTTCTTGGCTCTCATAGAATCCAAGTTTTCATCAGTGAAAAATGAGGTATAGGGCTTAGAAACCTGCATGAAGAAATTCTCAGTTTCGATGTTAAAAGGCCCCCAGGAATGTTTGGAATTTTAGATTTAAAAAAAAATTATAATAAAACAGGAATATGTTATGCTGAGAAAAAATGTTGGAAAAACAAGCATGCGTAAAACCAAATTATTCAAGTTGACACCGAGTTCACCTTAACACAACAATCTCTCTTCTCTGCACTTTTCACTAGGTTATTCCAGTGCTCATCCCTCCTCAATGTTGATGAAGACCCTACCACCTAAACAAACAGTTTAAAAGCTTAAGCATGTATGGGGTGAGGTGAAGTGCAAGAGTCAAAAACACCTGATGGACTATACCCAAACCTAGAATAATGCCATACCAGGACAGAAGACTTTGCTCTGGTGATCCCGACATTCATTCGCCGAAAATCAGCCAGAAATCCAATGCTTTTATCTTGGCTCGCCCTAACACATGAAAATATTGCAACATCCTTTTCACGTCCCTGAAATGAAGAAACATTGTATATTCCTTCAACATCTCATTAGCCATACCTTGAACCAAACAGATAAAGAAAAATTGGGCCCACATTGAACTCAATAATCTTAGTTAACTTTGTTAAGCAACAACCTTGGCCATTTAAGATATCTTGAATTGTTATGGGGTTAACCGAACCTTTTAACTCTAAATTAAATGCAAGCTATATTATTTTTTTTTATCGGGAAACAAGATTATATTGACCATAAGAATAGAGAAGAGCCCAAGTATACGGGATTATATTATACTATAAGCAGGAAGATAGTTCCACTTTACCTGGCAGCCATCGACGGTGGTAATATCAACTACTTTATTTGAATCGACTCCAAAAGTAGTCTTAAAGCGGTCCTTGAGGAGCTTTACTTGTTGGCTATAGGGGGATATGATTGCGAACTGAGCACTCGATTTCAGTTCGGGATACATACTCACCAACTTATGGTACATGAGGAGAACAAACTCAGCCTCATCAACATTTACCCAAGACTCACTTCCTGAGAGTTTGGATTCTTTTCCTTCATGTAAATCAAAGAAGCAAAATGGACCAAAGCAGTGGTATTCATGCCAGGCTCGACTTGTAAGCACTTCAATATTAGGCCCATCCTCTAATGACTCGGCATAAAACTCCCTTGAGGGAAAGCTTCTAATCTGCTCGAAAAGCATGGTTTTGAAACTCAGAAAAGTACAGTTAAACATACCATAAATTATTATATTACTATTCACTGAGCTGGCATATTTATACTGTAATGTGCTCCCAAGTACCAATAACTTAACCATCTATATTCTAAAAACTTCCACAAGGATAAATCTGATCTAACCTCTGGATGCATTCGGTACTGCGTCTTCAGCATTGTAACAGGATAACCAGCCCTTTGAAATCGCTTGAACAAACTTGTCCCATATCTTCAGTTTTGAAAACAAGAGGAAAATTCAACGCATTAGATGTTTTAGAGTAAAAATTATAATACAATGTTCATAATTGACAGTGCTATACCCAAATTTCTCGGCAATGGGAGAAATCACAGTTGCTGGCAGTTGAACTGGATCGCCAACCTAAACAAACAGAACTATTTATCAGCTAAAGCATAATATAAACATTAGATGAAACCTTACAAAGATGATGAAAGATGTACTAAGTAAGAGGTAATATAATATGAACATTTGACTTGGAACTCCTACAATAACAGAAAAGGTGCCTGAGATATACCAGAAAAACTTGTTTGCATCCATTAGCCAAAGGAATAAGAGTTGCTGGTTCCACCTGCATAGAACATATACCACATGAAAAGGCAATATTTATAATATATATGACTCATGAGGACCAGCAACCTTTTCGATACCCAACAATACACCATGTATAGCTTTGTAAATTAACCTAAAATAGACAGCTTTTGCAATCAAAGGAGAGAGAGAGAGAGAGAGAGAGAGAGAGAGAAGGGGAAAATATGCAAGACGGTAGCTCTATGGCACAGGCACTCATCACATAAAAGGCAGCTCATAAGGCTCACAAGTATTTTCATCCACTCTCTCTAACAAATTTATACCGCTAGTCCTTATGTCCCTCAGATTTGAGTGCCCTGTGAATAGAAAGAGCATGAATTATATAATATTTCCATAAAATTGCACGCCCAACATGTATCTAGCTATGACGAAAGTGTATATTAAGCTGTGCAAAGTTCAACACAGCAACAAGAATTCTACTTTTCTTGCGCTACAACTTCCCGAGAAACCTAGTCAGATGAGGAGCATCTCTTTAGTTACTTCTTTATTAGAAATTCTAGCATGGAGTTATTATCTCCATGTTTCTAGTGTGCAGTCTAGCAATGTGGTCAAATCTTTTCCCTTTATTAAATATATATTTTTAATGAAGTGGCATAATCGTGGGGCTGCAACACGAAGGCTTCCTAGGAGATCCACTTAGTAAATATCTAAAGAAAGGGATTAGTTTAGTGCGACAAATTTTTACATTCTGAATTATTTTTCCATCGCCTGCTTCAGCCTTGTGTTCCCTCACCTGCTTCCACCTTTTGTTCCCTTATTGCTTAGGCTTTTGATAGATGTTTCATCACCATTACATTGTTTTAGCCAGAAATTTATCTCTTGAGCTGCATCCATTTACCATTGAGTTTATCTTATTGTTCAAAACCTATATCGAAAGAACCCACCTCAGAGATTGGGTAGTGTTGGGCATAACCTTTATTTCATCAGGATAAAGGGAGTATATGGTTTTGGCGAAAAGGAATAATCCATTTGTCTAGCTGATTCTGACCGCAATAACAAAAAGTGAAAATAAAGAAAAATGGAATATGGATCAGTAGTTTATCTATAACTAAGTGCCTGTTCAGGATTGCGATAAGAAATAGAGCTTTTCATAGTAGACTTTTAATCATAGAGTTTTACTAAAGGATCTACTACTAAAAAGTCGTTCACTATTTGGTAAATATGCACTTAAAGCACTTTTAGCGTTTATGTGCAGGAACTTTTAAAAAGAAGCTTCAAATAGGTGCTTTTTAAAAAGTGGACTTTTAGATTTTTTTAGGGCTTCTAAAGCACTTGATTTACTAAACACACCATTTTTTTTCTTTAAAGAGCTTTTAGGCAGTTAAAAGAACTTTCTAATATTCTAACAGACACTAAGATGGGCTTATATCAGCTCAAACTTATAGCCGAATGCAAAAGGGCTATAGAGCAGTTTAAAAATAAACACAATTATTGAAACTTACAGCTTGTGCTGCTTCATCTATTATAACAACATCAAAACCACGATTCCATTTACTGAAAAGTGTTGAACCACTGAAGCTAAGGGTGGAGAAGACCTGCCGATCGCAAAGAAATTAACAAGGAAACTTTTTTTTATAGGTTAGAAGGAAACTATTTAACCTTTCACTTTTAGCACAAGGCAATAATTACATACGATCACGGACTCATCCAAGATTGCAGCACGGATCCTGTCCTTATCTCTCCCTGGAACTCCATGTTTCTCTTTATCAGCATTCATGCTTTCCTGCTTTTGTTTCACCTGCAAAGGGAATCAGTCACTGTCAAATTTGGACTCACATCCATGTATCATAAGATATGTCTGCCCAGAACAGTCTGAGATCCATTGAATCCAAATCAGCAACCATCATAGTTTGTTGGTGGAATTTTGCATTCTGGACTGTTGATGTTATGGCTACATCTGCAGCTTTGTAGACCTCCTATGTACTTTGCACCCTTAGTGCTTTTTTTAATAAAATCTTGGCGTCTCTACTTATCCAAAACAAAAAACAAAGAAGAATCTCCAGTTTGGGGGAAAAACAGTAAAAAGAAAATGAAAGATGATGTTTATAAAGTGAAGTAAAATCATGTTATGCTATTGCCAAACACATACAAGGTAATCCATGGAGACTGCCCGAACAGAGTGATGCTCCTTAAGACCGATCCGCACAATTTTAGGATTATATGCACGGTCATTTTCATCACGAATACCTGACAATAACCAGAATACATTTGAAGGAGATATTATATGAGGGAGTGGCAGTTGAGTGACACTAATGTTCATTAAAAGATATTGACATGAAAATGGGAAAAGTATCTACAGAAAATATCATCGTTGTTATCCATCGTTCTTATCTACCTCAAAGCACTTATTCAAGTTCATTAAATATTTGCAACATAATTAACAAAAAAAAAAAGTGATTTGCAATAGATTATCCTCTTTGCCTATAACTTGATAGATTAGTCAGTGGATAACATAATAGTCAGAAACCCTTTCTTCTTCAGGAATTGACAATACAATTCGCACCATATATTGTCTTTTTTTTATAGGTAATCAAGAAGTTATAATTCACACCATATATTGTGACTCGAATTAAATTTTATTTCCACAAGAAAACTGTCTGTTTCTTGTGTCAATTGGCTTCCAACTTGCAACTGAAATCCAACCAGCAGAAGACAACTTTCAGGATTCAACACTTATCCACATCTCCACATCAGCATCTAGCATTCCTTTTCTTGATACTTTTTTTTTTTCCCGGAGAATGGTGAAGCTAATCACAGAGTTGTGCAACTAATATAAAAGCCACATCCATCATATATCACAACAAAGACAGCTAAATTATGAGAAGATAACAATACATGGAAATGTGAAAAGAAAGAAGAAAGAGTCATACCAGTGTTTAAAACACGCAAGACAATCTCATCAAGTGCAGAGTTTGATGGAGCGCATACCAGCACACGCACTCGATATTTACGACTGGAATTGACTACTTCTGGCTTCTGCATGGCACATTGAAGTTAGAAGAAATGATCTTCACGGTCTCAATGGTACAATTTACACACTAGAACTTACCAACTCATTTCCGGTGGTAGGAAAAAAACCATCATCACCATCAATGGGCATTATGTTATCCCTAGGATTACTACCAGTTAGCCAAGGAGAAGCTCGCGCCCAGTGATTGTACCTGCATATATTACCCCCAATCACACAATTTAGAGAGCTACACAAGCCAAATTTAGTAATTTACACACACACACACACACCCACCAGAGACCGAATTCCAGATGCGATGTTCAGGGTTTAAGTTCCAAGATCACCAGTTTTTAAGGAAACTGTTTCGAGCATATAGATTCAACTTTCCTTACTTAAATAGAACATTTTTCACTTAAAAGAGAATTAGTCAATAGAGTTATAAACACTTTTTTTTATATAAGTAAAAATATTATACATATCAATAGGAGTAACCAAGTATACTGGACGTATACAAGAAAACACCAAGCCGATATTAGAGAGCTCCTAATGACCCAAAAAGCCCGTGAAAAATTACCTAAAATACACCAAGCTCAAATTGAAATAGAACACACCTCCCCAATCCCAACCCCTTGTTTACCGTAAGACTAATACTCCACCCAAAACTCCCTCTACAAGAACGTCTTCATAATGCCCTCCCTTTAATCTTCCCTCGACTTGAGCTACCACCCTTAGTGTCGTAGTTGATTGCCCAAGAAAGACGCTTTAACTCCCTGATTTTCTTAAAACTTGATTTTGTTTCAAGCGCAATGAGTAGTGCTTTAAATTGGTCTTCACATCCTCCATGTGAAAGCCCCACGATATGCTGAATCTCATTAACCTTATATAGAACCCAATCTGATGGTGAACCCGCTATATTGTTTATTGGAGAAAGATAAACCCGGGGAAGAACATGATCCCTAGACACAGTACCCAACTGCACTCCCAACCCTAGACATGCCTCCTCGCAAGGCACCAACGACCAACCCATAATTTCCTCCCCGCCATATCCTGCATTAAAATCCCGAACCTCCTCCATAGATTTATGGTTATAAACACTTTTGTTCTTAAAAAATTTTAGTGGCAGTAGAAAACAGAAGCAGCTTCAATAAAAATACAATTCTCCAAGTCACAGAGTTTGTATCAAATATAATGAAAGTCAGAATCATAGATTGAAATAATCAACACATAAAGAAATATAGTTAAATAAAATCATTCAAAATATTAATGGTCAAGTACCCCAAAAAAAAAAAACAAAAACAAAACTACCTATCAAAATAATCACCAAAAAGAAAAATCAGGTTATAGCAAAAACACATACTTTTCATGAAAAGGTAATTCTGGCCCACGCTTTATTTCACGCAATTCACCCCTACAGGAAAAGAAAACAGAAGCATACATGTAACATGGAATGAAATATAGAGGAATGATTCTGCACTTCCCATAATCACAGTGACTACTGTAACCTTTTTTTATATGAAAACAATGACTACTATAACCTATAAATGATATAGTAATTATGCCAAAACACAAAAGAAAGGTGGGGCATATTTTTACTTTGAGAGCACCCTTGCTGGAGATGCATGCAAAATGGCACTTAGAAGCCCAAGAATAGTCTTTGTTTTTCCTGTTCCTGGGGGGCCCTAAAAGGAAGCACGCTGTCAGTATCCACATCTATATGTCTAGGCATCAAAGAAAGAAACACTCTTTCTGAGTCAATCAGTTATAGAATGAGAGGATGCTCTCTCAAAATAATTTTTATTCTAAAACGCCCATGATAGCTATAACAATCTTACTGATATGTTATGAAAATATAGAGAATATACTACAGAAAAGCAATTCACTGGGAAGGTATACAAGATTTAGTGTCAGCCTTTTTATATGAAGTCTAATTTTTGTTTTACAACATCGGGGAAATTTTATAGCCTTTATAAAACTTACTCTGCAAGGTAAACAATTAAGACAAATCCTCCTTAATACCCTATATAAAAGGAATTTAATTTAACTAAGAAAACATTAAAAATGCCCAACTTTAGAGGATTAAATCCTACACTTAGAATAAACTTCTATGATAGTTACTGGACCTTTTGTGAGTTTCCTGATAGTCATCTTTAGTTCCTTAATTAAGTTTTTATAGATAGGTAGAACTAAAATAATTTCAAAGGCTAGGATTAACCATATGAGGGCCAATAACCTGCGAATAGGTTGTAATTGTCTCAATACGAGTATTTGTTGTAATATCCCCCGTGCAATTTGATTATGCCTCGTTAATAGAATCATCTTACTTATCATTAAAAAAATTATGGATACGATGTAATCGCATGTTTGATGAAAGTTATACTTTTGATGTTAAAATTATCCCGACGCATATCTTCTATTAGAAATTAAATTGTCATCAAAACTTGTAAACAACGGTAAATTATCACCAGGACTCTTTAATATTAACCCCTAATTGCAGTTTATTAATCTACCATGAAAATATAACCCAATTAGAGTGCTCAAAGTTAAAGGGATCTGTCCCATTCTGCTTCACATGCTTAACAAAGTCTAACATGAACTAGGAATCAGACTGATTAAGATATTATTTCAAGTATAGAAGGAGATGCAAACAAAGAAAAAACATGGCATAAATAAATTTACAATAAATTCAGGATGACATAATACGAACCTGTATCAAAACAAAAGCTTTACGTGCTAGACCAGCCTGCAACAGGTAATGACATTCCTTAAAGTAATATAACAAGCGGAATCTTAAAGTATTAAACAAAAAACAAACAGTGATAACAACGTATAAAGAGGGAGAGAGAGAGAGAGAAAGAGCCCGCTGCAATGCATTGGTTATGGGTTGTTGCAACATATAAGGGTAGTCGCAATCAAATGCAATCTAATCTAGAAAAAGAAAGCAAACGATAATCATATTCAATGATATAAATAGTGAATCACCTGTATGGCCTCTTGTTGGGTTTCATTATGATTGTATCTTATATATTCCTCCAGAGATTTAGAAATTTTCCAGGCCTGGTTTTCAGAACCTAGATTTTTTTCAGCAGCCGATAATATTAAATCCTTAAAAGGGAGATTGCGGATCGACCATAGAGCTGCATATTCACGAGCAATAGTTGATAAACTGCAGATCTGCAAGATGTACTGCATAAATTAGTTGAGATACTACAGGTTCACAAGCCATGATGAAAACTACAACATATTGTATTCATATTGGATAAAGAATGGCTCAATAGATATTTTGATTGCCTTGCAGATAAGAGCATTATGATCCATCTTATACATTTCATCACATACAAATTTATGCTTGATAAAATTTATAAAGGAAAAGGTACTCCGAAATAAAGGACTGCATACAAATGGCTAATCTCGAAAGGATCTAAATCTCATGGATTAAATGTTACCTTTAGACTGTAAAATAGTTTATCCACTTCACTAGTCGGAGAAGTAATAAGAGTCCGCATCCTTAACAGTCCCTGAGAATATTTAACTACATCTGGAGTGGTATGCTCAACTTCTCCAGCTAAATACATTCTAAGTCTAAAACGATCATTTTGGCAATTCTCCACCGATGCAAATGCATATGTCGTTGGAAGTCTTGTACCATCTTGGAACTGAAATAAGCAACACACTCCAGGCAATTAGAAACTCAAAAACATAAACCAATTTCATTTACACATGCAAGTCTTCCTTTTGTTTACCAGGGACCTACAGGAAAAGGAGGGGAAACAAAGCCAATTATTTCCATTGATCTAGTTAATTTAAATTATGTACTGTAGTCTTACTAGGGACAACTAGTTGACCCATTTGCAGAAAACAGAACTTTCAGCATTCCCTTTTTCCAACATTTACTAAGAAAAAAAACAAGGTATAACATAGACCCAAAAGAAACTCTTTTCCAAATGTATTCTAACAAAATATAAAAGAGAAATAATTACAAGAAAGGATAAAGAAAACAGAGACCTAACAAGAAAAAAAATCTAAGAAAGCATCGAATCACTTAAAAAAACTAGTAATTATGACGAGTTGAAGAGATTCTTTTTTGACACATTATTTCCCTGGGCTTTGGTCATTGTTTGTAATGAGGATAGCTTCAATAATTTGCTTGTATCCATCACTAATGCTTAGTGGTTGTTAGGTGTATTATGTGTATACACTTCCTGTGTACTTGGGCGGCTTTTATCATCAATAAAGTTTCACTATTACTTACATAAAAAAACCATTAATTAGAATGTGTAAGAAAGAACCACTGCGACAATGCGAGAAATGCAGAACAAAACACCAGAGAGAAATAAATCCTGACGAATTCTGCATGTTTTAAATGAATGGGGAGAGAGAAGCTGAACAAAAAACCAGGTTTCAATTACATTTTCTTTTGAAAGAAGCAAAAGATCATTCTGTGATATCGACTCATCTACTTCCTCAGCCGCATAAGTGACCGCAGGCAAGTGAAATCCATCAATCTCATTGCATTCCACTACCAGCCTGCGCTGCCATTCTGCCACTGTGATGTCCAATACAACTACTTTAGAACTGAAAGATAGAGAGTGTATGTTTTGTGTGTCTCCATACATTAAAAAAATTCAAAAGTAAAAGCAACAGAATTTCTTGAGCATTTTGTAAGAGAGAAATAGAGGAACTTTAAAAAAAAAAAACAATATCAAAACAGAAAGATGCAATTAATACTCAATGTTATCGTAATAAACAAAGAATCTAAGTTATAATGCTTCTCACAAATTTACTCGGAAGCAGTACAGAAAAATACCCTCTTCTTCATCTCTCTTCTGAGTAATCTGAGCTTTGACTTCCTCGAACAGGAGTGGCTCAAAAGTTGAGGCATAATCATCAACGTCCTTGTAAGTATCCTTCACCTTCCTCAGCCCCAAAGAAGATCCATCACCTACGTTTCCTTTATTTTTCTACATTCGAATATTATCAGACAAATCAAAACATTTTCACAGAAGAAATGCACACGCACATTCTCACACGGAGAGAGAGAAATATCTTACGTATGATTCCTTGAGGAGGCGGAAGTAGTCCCAACCGAGAACAATTCTGTAGAAACGGAGCATGGGAGATTCTTCTTGAAGCTTGTCTCTGTCCACGGCCATGGCTTCGGGGAGAGAGAGAGAGAGAGAGCTAGAGGGGGGGTTTTTGGCCAAAGACAGGGTTTATGTTCGTAGAGACGATAGGGGGTAAACTGCGTAAGCCGTAAGTTTTGCGCATTCGTAATTAGTGATTGTGCTAAATAGATTGAACATCATTCTAATTTTTCTGTGTGGAGATTGTCTTTACTCTTCTTATAAATCCTTTGTAAAGAAAGCCCGAAAGCCCAAAATGGATGACTGAGGCCCAATAAAAGAAATTCAACCTTATTAACTAATAAATAAAAGAACAAGCCCAAGCTAAAAAAGTCAAGCCCGAAAAATGAAAAAAAATAAAAAATAAAAAATATTGCGACCGACCTATGACGGTATGATCTTCTTCTATATGTATACCGTATACGTGAAGTATTTTTGGCGTGCCCAACTGATCATCTATCAGCCTCGGTCTCTGATTCTCCCTCTATCGCAACGGCGAAAATGATGGCAAAATCAGCGATAGAATGCAAAGATAGAAGAACCCGCAGGAAGTGGTTTTGTTTCTCAGAGTCGGAGATGGACGTGGCTCGGCAGCTAATTCAACTCAGCGGAGAGTCCGATGACCGCCACGACGACGGCGACGATAACAAAGACGGCTTTGCGGAAGGGAAAGTAGAAAAAAGCAAAGGTGGTGATACAGCCGACGTATCTTCTACCAACAATAACAACGTTGGAGAAACCTTTGAAGAAGGTCAAGAAGAAGAAGCTGATTGTATTCTCTGGCGAAGGAAGCGGAGGTTCCGATCGGTTAATTATCTCTACAGGTCGACCGAGCCTGTTACTGCTGTTAATGTCAAGATCAGAAGGAAGTGTGCCGTTTGATTGATATATATAATCTGACTCTCTTAAGCCAACAGCCTGGTGAATTGGTACTACCTCATGCATGATCAGTACTGTATATGTATGGGATGTTCAATTTTCTTGTCTAGTTCCATTCGTTGGCATCGCTTTTGCGTTACGTACTGAGATTAAGATTCGGGAAAGGCGCAAGATAAAAAGTAGAATCCATTCTCTGATGCGTTTTGGTTTTTAGTTCATAAGAAGATTCAAACTTCAAGAACCAATTTAAGCAGTACTACTCTTATTTTCTAGGTCCCTATTTAGGAGAAATTTATATCGGGGAGTTGATCAGTTCCATATGATCATAAGATGATCAGCACGTTTAACCTTAAGCAACAAGTTTCAGTTGTAGAAATTCTAGTAGCTTTGTCATTAAGGATAAATTGCTCGTGAATGCCTCCAGTTCGTAGGGCCGGGAAAGAGAATAGGAGGTTTTTGTATGAAAAGTTCCGAGTTTATTCTTTCTTTTTGCCTTCAAAAGAGTATTATATATTAAGCAGTTGACTAGCAGAAATAGGATTCTGAACCCCATATTTGAAAGAGTTGGAAAGAGATTATAGATGCAAACGAAGGTGCTAGCTAGATGCTCTCTAAAAATTTAAGAGTGCTAGGGCTTGATCGCGTACTTCTCATTCCTCTTAAGTCAAAATTTTGGATCCGAATAAAAAAAAAAATATCTATATATATATTATTTATTCTTATTATTTATAAACACATAAAATTCAAAGGGTGGAACCTATCTATCAAATAAATAATTTTTATTTTTACGTAAGTTAAATATTTATTCACTTTTTTTTTTTAAATATATGGAACGAATTTATATATTTTAAGATTATAAATATAATTTATTTTTAAATATAAAACATTAGATCTATAAACCACATTTCTATCACAAATATTTTTATTTCATTATCTATATGTTGTTACGATGAGGAGGTGATATTATCTATCAATTTTTAAAAAGAAAAAAAAAATTATCCGAAGCGTAAAAACTGATCACCTAAATCGCTGTTGATCAACGTCGGAATACAGGTAGCGGAATAGGCGAGTACGTACGTAGGATTGATTGGCTTAATGAGAATGCAATTAGTCAACATGATCAAGAAGAATCCAGCACTGCATTGATTGTAAGCAGATGAGATACACGCAAAGGCTGTGGCTTTTATAAACCTTTCTTTTAAAGACTGGGTAATCCTTTTTCTATTTCGGTACAAGAAACAAAATATAATAAATACTTTTTTATAATGAAATTGAGTGGATAACTTTTCCCCCCCAGCTTTGGGTTACTTACCGAACAAGCAAAATTGGATTTTTGTTCTTAGTAATTACCAATTATTAGAGATTTATTTTATTGGTAAAATATATATTATTTAATTAATAAATATACAAATAAAAAGATTCACCGGAAATTATATATCTTTGATTCTTTATATATATAGAACTTTTGTCTGCAACTATTGCAACCGACCTATTCTTCCATTTTCACCCTCACATAAGCATCGGTTCTCTGCCTGTCTTTGCCTCTTTACCGACGAATACGTTATGGCGAAATCAGCGTCAAAAAGCACAAAAAGAAGAAGAACCCAGAAGAAGCCCGTGGATAATTTCTCGGAGTCGGAGATGGACGTGGCTCAGCAGCTGATACAACTGAGCGGAGACTCCGGCGCCGATGACGACACAATCAATATCAGCGTAGAACAAGGAAAAGGCGGTGATCATGCAGCCGATGTATCTTCCACTAACAATACCACAGGAGAATTCTTTGAAGAGGAAGAGGAAGAAGAGATTCTCTCCACAAGGAAAAGGAGGTTTCGCTCGGTTGATCATTTGTACAGGTCGACCAAGCCTCTTGCTGTTGATAAAGCCAAGAAGATCATCAGAAAGTGAGCGACCAGTTTTGATTCATGTAAATTAACTAACCTAGGTTACTTTAATTGTAACTTCGTATATATATATACATATATATATTATGCATGAATGTAATAATTAACGTACATATATATATGCTTTTTAAGATTGTTTTTCGATCTGGCTAATTAACTAGGATGCTTCTTTTTCCGTTTGGTTGCTGATCATGATAACTCAAGGAAAAGTGAAGGAAAACCCATCCGTTTCATGTATTATTCTCGTTCCCAAATATATATTTGTGTGAGTGTGTTTTGTGAATTCCACTTCTTTTTTCCCAAACTAATAATTCTACTCGGCACAAGCACATTTTCCAGATGAAGTGATACTATAAGTACGAGTTATCAATCTAAAAGAATAAATCCTATTTGTGAGGGAAGTTATTCCTGGGCCTGGCTAAGCCAAATGAGCAGTGAAACACGATATTAACAGTTTGTAGGGTTCTGTTAATATCGTATTTCATTGCTTGAGCAACTCCACGGGAGACAAATTGCACTTGTAGCTATGGAGAAATGAGAGATTTAGGGTGGTAGGGGACTCCTCCGATGTTTAAGTTAGTATGTAGTTCTATGTGTAAGAATTATAGGATCTTGAGTGTAAAAAGTATCTGGACCCCATCCCTCGCAAAGGGAGAGGATAAATATATATATATATATATATATATATATATATATATATATATACACACCTAGTTGGGGCAATCCTTGTAAAGGGGATCCTAGAGGTGTCGTTCCGTACTCGAGTCGTCTCTTCCTGCCAGCTTCCTACTGTACAATAGACCTGTTAGACTTGATCATGGTAAACACTAACAACCAAGGAGGCACGTCGTGGTGTGCCCATCTCTGCCCTTCATTAAATGTGGTGTAGTCTCAGTCAGGTGTGCTCACTCCTTAAGTCTGTCTACCCACCAGAAGTTTAGGGATAAGGATTGTCCTTAACCTTGAGCGCTGAGGTTTGTCGGCCAATAGTAGTGTTAGATAATCTGCCTTCCAACTCCTAACCAGCGCGTGTTGCCTAACTACTTCTCTCAGGCTTCCTAAACCGACCTGGCCTAGCCCAGGCTATCCTCTTGGGCCATTGGGCCTGTTCGGGTCCCACGGGCCGGTCCCATTTGGCTTAGCCCTATCCTAGGAATAACTCGCCTCACACAGTTCATGATCTTCTTTTTTTTTTTTTAAATCAAGCTTGCATAATATTAGAAATAAAAGGTTTAATACAAAGATGAAGGAGGATCTTTTCCCCTATTGAGAAACAGAAAGCATCTAGAAAGAAGATCAGGAGGTATGTAACCAAAAACAAAGTTGGTTGCTGCCCATTGTGCCACTTGGTGTGCACATCGATTTGTAGATCGATTAATTTTGACTAATTTTCAATGTTGATGAGAAAGGAATAGGCACTGAATATCTCCAACAAATGGAGATATTTGCCAGTTAGGAGAGAGATCCGTGCTTTTGATAGCTTCAAAAATCAGTTGGGAGTCACCTTCAAAGATAGCCCATTCTTGGTGTTGGTTGGAAGCCATTCTTGCTGCTTGTAGTGCTGCCATTGCTTCAGCAACTAGTGGATTCGAAGATTGAATTTTTTCTATTTGTATTTCAAGAATTTTCCCGTTGTGGTCTCTACATACCGTTGAGGCGACTAAGAAAGCATTGCTATCAAAAGAAAAGCTTTTATAATTGGGAGGAGGATTCTTTCAGCTTTCAGTCATTTCCTTTTGTTTTACATTCCATGCTTCCTTGTAGGCTTGGTATATTCGGCTCAGCTGGAGTTTTGTCACTTCAATCGAGAAAGGCACTTGATTGTGAATGATATCGTTTTTTTTTCTTCCAAATGAAGTCTATGATGATAAATGCAAATATTTGAAAATTTTGTTTTTCTATTTCCTGCAGTCCCAACTCTTTTTCTGGAAATAAGATCATTCCTATCCAATCACTTAAAGACTAAATTGGTAGATTTTCCTGATTGAGTAGCCATGAGCTTTGATACCATAAAATTTTGACTATTGGGCATTTTATGAAAAGATGAAGTGAAGTTTCAGCTTCTAGATTGCAGAGGGGGCATTCTCCTGGTGCTTCTTCTGAGATGACTTCACTTACTCTAGACTTGGTGGGTAATATATTCCAAAGCAATTTCCATAGTAGCAATTTAAAAGTAAAAAAAATTCAATGTTGACTAATTTTCAATGTTGATGAGAAAGGAATAGGCACTGAATATCTCCAACAAAGGGAGATATTTGCCAGTTAGGAGAGAGATCCGTGCTTTTGATAGCTTCAAAAATCAGTTGGGAGTCACCTTCAAAGATAGCCCATTCTTGGTGTTGGTTGGAAGCCATTCTTGCTGCTTGTAGTGCTGCCATTGCTTCAGCAACTAGTGGATTCGAAGATTGAATTTGTTCTGTTTGTATTTCAAGAATTTTCGCGTTGTGATCTCTACAGACCACTGAGGTGACTAAGAAAGTATCGCCATCAAAAGAAAAGCTTTTATAATTGGGAGGAGGATTCTTCCAGCTTTCAGTCATTTCCTTTTGTTTTACATTCCATGCTTCCTTGTAGGCTTGGTATTTTCGGCTCAGTTGGAGTTTTGTCACTTCAATCGAGAAAGGCTCTTGATTGTGAATGATATCGTTTCTTTGCTTCCAGATGAAGTCTATGATGATAAATGCAAATATTTGAAAATTATGTTTTTCTATTTCTTGCAGTCTCAACTCTTTTTCTGGAAATAAGATCATTCCTATCCAATCACTTAAAGACTAAATTGGTAGATTTTCCTGATTGAGTAGCCATGAGCTTTGATACCATAAAATTTTGACTATTGGGCATTTTATAAAAAGATGAAGTCAAGTTTCAACTTCTAGATTGCAGAGGGGGCATTCTCCTGGTGCTTCTTCTGATATGACTTCACTTACTCTAGACTTAGTGGGTAATATATTCCAAAGCAATTTTCATAGTAGTAATTTATGTCGGTCATGGATCTTCAGTTGCCAGATGAGTTTGAAGAATTTTGGCTCTACCATCTATTGGACCTCCTCTTGGTTGTTGATTATCAATTTGCAAGCTGTTTTGACTTGCGAGGTTTATATATATATATATAGTCATATTAGCTCACGGGCATGTAACGAAATTCTCTAAAATTGTGGCAATGTAGAATCACAGTTTACTCATGAGTGCAATGGCTCTTACAAGGAAATGGGATTGCACTTCCAAATAATGTTAGATTTTCATGGCCGTAAAAGACAGGTGATTTCCGAATGATATTAATCCTGACCATGCATTTATTCCAGGAATTATTTTAATTTATGCATGGCTTCATTGTGGTTAATGATTCCGAAGAAAATCCAACACATGACGGCAGATGAGGGGGAGGTTTCAGTTCAGAGTGTGTTAATTGTCGACAACCAGTATCAGACATGTTTTATTCGGCCACAGAACCGAAAGAGTAAAATTTGTAGGAATAAAGAATTTTTACCAATATCCAACAAATTTTTGTTTTTTGTTTTTTTAAAGTCAAGCTACATTCAATAAAACATATCCCTCGCTTTCAATATTTCACTAAGGTACAAAATACAATCATACGGTCTTCAAGTATGCGATGGTATGCTGTAAACCAAAAAGGCAATCAAGTCCCCGAAGCAAAAGACATTTATTGCTCTGATATTCTGGAAAACTTGATTAGTGCTCAAGGTGGAATACATATTCTGTCAACCGCTGCAATTTACTGGCATCTAGTTTCTGCTGCGTCACAGTTGTCTGCTTCTTCACTGTAAGCATTCGAGATGCAGGGTCCAGATCCCAACCTTGCTGTAGGACATCTGGCATGTGACGACCAAAATCCAATTAGCACTAGAATATCAAGCACCTGACTATACATCTTAAATGCACTGTTCCTAAAACAAAGCTGCAAGTTATGACATCTAAAAGCTAAAGGGAGTGAGAGATAAAATTGTTTGCCGCAAAGCCATAAATTGTCCAGATCTCAAGCAATCTCATTATTATAATTTTTATATAAAATATAATAAATAATTTAACTTTTTTAAATTTTAAAATAATAATAATATTAAAATATAATATTCTATTATCTTTCATCTCAACTCACTGTTCAAATCTAACAGAAGTGTCTTTCCATCAACAATCCCAGGCCCCAAGAAAAATGCAGTAATACTTGCAGGTTGGGGATGAACTGAATTGTGATAGCCCATAGCAAGTGATAAGGGTAAGTGGTGTATGGCACAGCACATTATTCAAAAATGAGAAATTTTTATTCTTATAATGTTTCCAATAGGCCCAGATGTAACTTGTGCCTCCCTTGGAGTGTTACGTGAATGATTGCATTGCATCTAGATTCCCATATATTTCGCCGCTACAAGACCTCAAAACATTTCTTACGTGCAACCGCATATAATCCACAAAAATATCACAAAATTAACGGCAATTTATTGCATACCTAAATCATAACCAACAAAACATAAAAATCATCAGCCACCATACTAATGAAGCCTAGTAGAAATATTATGCATGCGTATCTGCACGTGTGTACTTCATATATGAAGCAACAATGCAACAGAAGGACCCATCCATCACGAGTGTGTTAAGTCATCTGTGTATTTGGGATGTAATTGTTTTAAGTTTCTTTGGCATAATTATTATCTTTGCATTCCCAATTTGTGAAGCAAAACAATAAGATCAGTCTGGGAGACTGGCATGCTTAAATCAGAAAGTAATGGGATTGTTACAGTGATTTTAAAAGGAAGCTATATCTGTTTGATTCAAACAAAGGAAAATCAGAAACTTACAATTAGTAGCATCATCCTCGTTCATCCCCAGAAAGAGAGCAGTGTCTTGGATGCTTATCGTAGAATAAGCTGAGAGCAGCAGCTGAAACATCCTCTTTGTGTAAAGCTCTGCAAAAGGTTCAGAAGAAAATTCTTATTGAGTTGGTGACCTGAAGTATCATAGTGCCAATCAACGTTGACTGGAAAAAGTAACAAGACACAATCAAGATGCTTTATTTCATATATCAGTCAGAAACCATGAGTACACTCAAGAAATTGTATGAAATACCCAAAAAAAGAAAAAGAAAAAAAAGTAAAGGATGAAATTGACATGAATGCCTCTTATTTAGTCCATGCCCATCTTCGCACCCACCTGGTATTCAATTAAAAAATAATTGTACAGAAACAATCCAAAAATTTCTCAAAACAAACCAATTTAATACTATAAGTTAACATCATTTGAAAAAATTGGGAAGAATTATACATCAACTCACTAATTCTATTTCAAAGAACTGGATAAATATTTTACAGATTTCCCTTTCGCTGTAAACAATTATAATTGAAGTATGGATCTCAAGATTTCATGTCGGCAACAGAAGTTTTATTCTGTAATTCTAAACCATTAGGCAATGCTTTTGAAAAGAGAAAACAGATTGATGTCATACGGTTTGATTCACACCAAATAAAAACATAGTTAGATGGCTTAGCTGATTGGGCTTGATCATATGTATACCATCGCAGTAAATTCCAAAAGGGGGGAAAAACTAAAACTGAAAAGAAAAAAGGTATATGCCAAACAATACTTTTTTGAAGACAGGTTGTTTACAACACTTGCCTGAGAATGCAGCAACAAAACCTTGAACTTCTTGACTCCAATCAAACCCACGAATGGCCTCATGCACACCCCCATAGTCCCGTGTCCATAGCTTCTGACCAATTTTCCAAGCCGCAGCCAATTCCACCTGGCTCTCCTTAATTTCAGAAGGTATCGATTTCCATAGAAACCGTGCACTATTTCTGCAATATACCATCCCGAGGATGAAATCATGAATACCGCTAACAAACGACACGAATATCATAAATAATTGCTGTCAGACAGGATTTACGCCAAAACCTCAGTAAGCAAAACGAAACAAATACCACAAACCTAAAATCTACATAAAATTTCATTCCGAAACACAGAATAGAAAAATGGGATTGGTTCCAAAACAGTAAAAAAATAAAAAATGCAAACACTCAAGAACGAATATATAAGCCACTGTTTGGTTACCAAGAAAACTGAAAAACATAACACAGAAAAATTAATTAACGGGCTTCAGGCAGTGTTTCTCTAAAAGTATCATCGTATTTTGTTCTGTGATATCAGCACCCAAACAGAGAGTTAGGGTTTGGTCCATTAAAGTTCACGATTTCAGCAATCTTTTTTTCCATAGATATAAATCCAGAAGCACTAGAGAGAAGAATTTACATATCATCAACGTAAAAGTGGCCCAGAAGATGAATGGCGTAAGGCCATTGGTCCTGATAAGCAACACCCTCTGCCGCAGCCTGTTCAGATTACAACAAGATGTAGGGCTTCAGTAATTATTATCTACGAAAAAAAATTCTATAGAGAAAACAAGTAGAAGCAGAAAAATCACCTGAAGCAAGAGATTGTCGCAGATATCAGCGATCTTTTCGTAGGATTTGGACGCCAAGGCCTCAGTTAGAGGAGTAAAATCCATAGCTCAGCTCTGCTCCTCTGGTATTTACGAAATTGGAGCGAGCTTTATAAAACTTAATATAGAGAGCTATATTCATGGGTTACTTCTGCTGTCGTAGCCCAGCCCGAAACATCTCACCGCCTGGGCTGACCATATGTTAGGTCGTTTGATCATGGGCGTGCCCTCATACCTCAAGGGCTTAGACGGCTCTGCCTATGTCCAGCCCGAGCTAGATTTCGGCCCACAAACTTGGTTATGATGAGTCAAAAATTGAGATTTGTCGAAGTAATATTACTATTTTATCCTTAATTGACTTGACCATGTTTAATAATTCTTCATTTTTCTTTAATTTTTTTTAAAAAAAGATTGATCTCGCAATTAGTAAGGATCTTTATGCCAATGAGAAAATATTTGAATAATACTAAATACAGTCATGAATTATGTGATATGTACTCTTTTTGAAAAATAGTAAGATTTATTATTAAAAAATTAATTTTTGAGTTATATATATATTTAAAAAAAAAAAGATTGCCGCACTCCATGACTATAGATATCATTTTGTAAAAAGTTTCATTTCACTTAGGCAAACACAACGCATTTTTGGTTAAGATTTGCAGAGTAATTGATTCGAATCATTTCGTACTTAAACGGTGCCAAAGCAGTAGTATTAAAGCTCGTATGAAATGACTGCACTTAAGCTACTAATTGTAATTTGTATACAAGCCCGTTAATGATTATAAACCATTGGGGGCGCGAACATAAAGAATTCATAGGAAGACTAACAATGGTGGCCTCAATAACCCACGCGTAAAAAAGATATAATCGCCACCACTATTATCATCATACTATATACAGTCGTGAAATATATATATACCGTGTAGTCGCTTTGAAAAAATAATATGATCTATTATTAAATAATTAATTTTTTTTTCATATAAATCTAATAATTATTTATTTATTTTTAAATATTACGCAATGTTTATTGTAAGTATCTTTGATCTTTATGGATTTAGACGTTGTCAGTCTTGATGCACATTTTTGTTGCATTGGTGATGCACATTTTTGTTGCACTGAATGACCTCTCTCTCGCACAAAAATCATCCAACTCTTATTGCTTTCATTTGGCAGATTCAAGGCTGAGGCATTATTACATCTTTGTGCATGTTTTTGTAGTCTCGAGGAGAGGGAATTCTTATTCTAGGATTCATTCCCTTCTACCGGCGGTGGAGCGGCAACATAAGGTGGTGATGATATGATGATGTTGTGCAAGTTTTAAATGCCCTCAAATGCCACACTTTTACATTTACACTTTACACGCACTTACCAAACTCTCCCTCATCAAACTTAACATACCAATTTTTGAAATTCTTTTCTGCAAAAATCTTTAGGGAAGCTTTATTCTTCTTTTTTTGTTGTTGATAATTTTGTAAAATTCAGCAGCCTTTGCTTTAGGAACCATTCCATCCCCATGCGAGAGGTTGTTTCCAGCTTCTTTGTTTCATGCCTTTCTCATCTTCCTCTCTAATTGTGGATAGAAAATAAAAAAAGCAATCCAAAATTGAGAGCAAGGGCAGGAGGAACTTGTTACTGTTAAGGTAAGGTGAGGTGAGTGCCTTTAGACACTCAAACCGTCAAAGCCGCACTGCTTGTAAGTGAGAGACTGCTTCGTTGGACTTATCACTATTGCACAGTCCACCGACACCTGCCCACCACCATCATCACTTCATATAAACATCACAAACTGAATATACATCAACATATAACTATCAAAATCGGCAGCATAAATGTATAAAAACAGATCAGATTATCTGATGCAGCAGCATAAGAAATAATATACATGTATTTAAATATGTGGTTTTTCTTTTAAAATAATATATTTAATTTAATGCTACATATAGTCATTTTTACGTATTTTCGAAACATTCTATTGATGTGATTGTCTATATCAAATTTTTTTAATATATAATTAATCACATCAATAACATACATAAAAAATACTTATATAAAAATTTTGTATTTGATTTTGTGATATCTTGACGTGGATGTTGGATATGGGGCTGCAATAAGGGCCCATGTGGTCCAAAAGTCCCATGGTGGAGACAGTACAGAAGACTTTTTCTCCCCTCCCATCAAATGCCAGCGAAAGCAAGTTTTTCTTTACCCAATTTTCTTTTATCCCTTTACTAGAAAAATTCCTGTAGTCTGACTGCTTTTACCTGCTAGTTTGTCACTTCACTTCTTTTGTTTACTTATTTTAATTTCGAGCGACAATCCGCTTTTGGCACGTTAAATTAATAACGTCAAACAACCAAAGAAAGAAAAAACAACAAAAAAGAGGACACAGAAGCACATATCCAGGAACATGCTCTACCATAGTTGCGCACACCACATACTTAACAGCAGCTTACCACGCAGCAGACAATGCAATGCCTATATATAAAGCCCACACACACAAACAAATGATCTTCTGCATCAGAAAAGAGTAAACAAGTTCCTCGCAGGTTTGTGAATCGACCGAGAGAATGCTTGTTTTTGGGTTCAAATGTGATATTGGGCGTTAAATTGAGATTGCTGAGCTATAGCGCTCAGGCTGCAGGCCTTGCTGCAATTGGAGAGTTCTTAAAGGGAATAAAGGATGCTTGAAAAGAAAGCAAATTTTCATTCACCGTTAAAAAAAAAAAGCAATCACTTCTTGTCCTTTTGTGACTTCTTTTCTTTTCTTTTTTCCAACATGCTTTCGTAACCAAAGACTAGGATTATAGGACTTGTTAAGATGCATAATTAGGGTATTACTCGAAAGAAATCCTACAAAAAAACAAAAGCGGTACCGACAGAAATGCACCATAAACAAAGGGCACATTGTCCACCACTGAAAACTGATTAAGGCTGTGTTTGGTTTTCAATCAAATTTATCTCATCTTAAATCAATTATTAATGAAATTCATTATTTAAAAAAAAAAATAGAATTCATTTCAATCTATTTCATAGATTTCAATCTAAAAAGTTAAACTATCTAATTTAAAAAAGTAATGCTACATACAGTCACTTTTACGTACTTTCTACACATTTCACTGATATGATTGATATTATTATTACCAACTACTACTATTTACAATTCAAATCAACTAATCATCTAAGTGCATTGGCAATGGCCTAGTCCAATGCCAATACAAGTCTAAGCTTTAGCTAGATGTGAGAAAATACTTTTATATTGGACTAGCCAAAAGTTCAAAGTTTAACATTTGAGTTACAGTAAATTAAGGGAATTCTCTATTGTTAGAGAGTTACTATTTAACTTCTATTAAATTATTTTATGTTTTTCATCAACCTATCATTTCTCTTTATCACATTGAAATAAATTATATTCAACTTCTATTAAATTATTTTATGTTTTTCATCAATCTCGTCATTTCTCTTTATCACATTGAAATAAATTATCGCATTTTATTTTTTAATAAAATTATTAATTAATATATAAAATGTATTTGTAAAATATAAAAAAAGTAATCAAATATTATTAAAGTATATAATATTATATTATTATTTTATATTTAAGATAACTAGTCTAATATAGACTTATTTAACAAAAAATTGATGACATCACTGAAAGGTAAAATTCTAACTAAATTTTAAACTTACAATAACCATGCCATTTCAATGCTCTAATCCAGCCTAAAAACTTTTAGCTTTAGGCTTTAGCACAAAATGCAAAGCGCACGAAAAGAAAATACACCCAACTTCAAGGACATAAACGCAAATTGCAATGACCAATTCACGTTATATCTCATGTTGCCGAGAAATCAGCGGCGTCTGATAGCAACAAACGAAAAAAACAAAAAAAAAAAAAAGACAAAAGGTGGTGGGATTCGAAGTAACGGTGACAGACAACGAGAACTCTCTCTTCGGAGAGACAGAGACAGAGGATTCAATAGATTGAACCAAAACAAATATGAGCTAAGATCCTAAGAATATCAATTACTAATGCCCGAAATTCAGTCTTACTGAAAGAAGCCAAGGACCCAAGACTATTTTTTTCTTTTTTGGTGGTGACGACTAAATTAGAAATGAGTAATGCAGAAGCAATTCTATGGAATTTTGGGAAAGAGGCTGACCTGAACACCGGGGGAATCGAAGTTCAAGACACGGATCTTAGCGCCGACGTCACCCAAGACCCTGAGCTCGACGCGGTCGTTCAAGGAAGCGTCCCTGACTAAATCGGCAGCGTCGGCTTGGAGCAGGTTGACACGGTCAACAGCGATGGTGGCCTCCACCTGTCTGACACTGTGGGCCTCCTGGAAGAACCCGGGAACGGAAGCTTTTCCCAACGGGATCCCGCGATACATGACGGTGAACCTGGACTCGCCGTACTTGATACCGACCCTGTTGGGATTCACCGCCGTGAAGAGCATCCGTATGTTGAGTGAAAGGGAGGCGGAGGTGGTGGGGTTCGTTGAGGGGTCGGTTTCTGCGGCGGAGGCGGTGGAGGGAGTGGGCGTGTTGATGCCCATGTACTGGACGCCGACCTGTTGGAGATCGAAGGAGGGCTTCTTGGGTTTGACGGCCAAGATGATGATCAAAACGACGGCCAGGATTAGGAGGGCCAAGAAGGAGAACAAGAGGAAGAGGCAGCAGCAGCAACCTTTGAAGGAGGCGGAGGAAGACGTCGTTGGGTAGTTGTGTTGGTGGTTGGGCTGTGCTGGCGGTGGGTGCCGCGGTGCTCGGCGCTCCCCGTTGGGCCCGTTCAAGTTAGTCCTCGATGTCATTCTTCGGTTATTGTGCGCCCGGTTACTGCCTTTTGCGCTCTCTCTCCCTCTCTCTCGTTTTTCCTAGTTCCTGGTCCCTTACTTCTTTCCACACCACTCTCTTTCTTGCTTTTGAAGAGAGAGGGAACATGAGAGAGTGAGGAGTGTGGGTGTGGCTTTCGGTGAGTTCGCTTGACAGACAAATATGAATTATATGATTGATGAAAAAAATAAAAATGAAAAGGGGAAAAAAACAGTACAGTTTCCGACAAAAACTCATGAACTCGTTTGATTAAATCAATTAGAGTGATGAGACGAAATGTTTTAAATAATAATAAATAAAATATTATTATAATATAATTTTTTAATATTAATTTTATATTAAAATTTTAAAAAATTAAATTATTTATTATATTTTATATTAAGATTTAAAAAAATTATAATGATAAATTAAAATGAGATGAAATGAGATTTTTAACGGGTGAAAGAGGATG
Source organism: Carya cathayensis (assembly GCA_011037825.1). Lineage (NCBI taxonomy): Eukaryota > Viridiplantae > Streptophyta > Magnoliopsida > Fagales > Juglandaceae > Carya > Carya cathayensis. The sequence goes on along the minus strand of QGSO01000386.1, from coordinate 299,144 downwards.
GGATAACTGTCCCACGTTAGCTCAAAATGGATTAGTTAATGGCTCCTACAGAAACAAAAAACATATGTTTCAGTTGATGATGAAAGTTGATGATCGAGTTTTGTAGATATCCGATTCCAAGACAAGAAAACTACCAAACATATGAGAGTTTTGAATCCAAGATTCCAGTGTACCGAAATAAGGTTACGAAAAATGGAGTATAACAGCTGGAAGGCTTCAACAACTTCTATGACCTCTATCGACAAACATAAAAATATTTGAGATGGTTTACAATTTCCTATATATATTTTTTGTTTCATGCTCTTTCGATAATTTGGAGATGTAAGAAACAGTGCATCCGGTCAAAAGAAAAAAAAAAAAAAAGTCTCATCATTTTTTATATTAAAAGAAAGAAAAAGAAGTAACTAATATTCCATAACACAGTGATGCATGTACAGGTAGTACAAAAGGCTGCCTGAGCCTGATATCGGGGGTTGAATAGTCGGCAAACTCTTTTTTCCAACTCTATATTTCTTAGGCTGTACGCCGTGGCTGCATGCATCATGTACAAGCAGTACAAAACGACCTTGTCCGCCTAGAGGACCTCAAACAATCCAAAATAATAGCAATAATAATTCCAAACGAGAAGAAAAGTGAGGAAAGCAAACATGAGAATGGTTTGGCTGTGAGTGTGAACCATGAATGAATGAATGCAAGAAAACAGGCACGGCAAAGAGAGCATGAGTATATGGGAGCCCCGGAAACTCACACGAATCTTCTACAATCCACCAAATGTTGGAAGATGCATTTGCTTGTGATGCCCGCAGAATTAAGGCTAACTGAATTTTAAAATCAGGTCTAACAAAATATTTAATAAATTTAAAGATTCATACCCAACAGATAATAAAGTGAACAGTATTATTTAATTTTTTTAAAGAAAAAAAAATATATTGGTATTTTAATACCTTTTTCATTTATACATTTATTTATTGAGAAATGATAGAACATCAACTCAATTGCTAATTTTTAATATAATAATATATTTGTAGAAAAGTTGGCATTTTATCATTTCTGTAAAAGAAAAGGTGCGCAGTGAAGCCAATCAACGTGATCAATGTTATTTGATTGGTCTCAAACTGGGATTTAGTCTCATTTTAAATTAAATCTAATATCTAAATACCCAACTCTCAAATCATTAAACTCATCTCAACTCAAAACTTTTTTACATGTGAAACTCACAATTTTTTTCAATTCAAAACCTATTTATACGCGAGACTACAACATTTTTCAACTTCTCATAAATACATTTAAACTCATCTCAACTTCCAAACATATCTTAAGTGAGCCCCACAAAACACATTTTACCATCAAAACTCGTTACTATTTACAAAAAACTCAATTCAGCTCAACTACGACCAACCAAAGTGAAGCTGCTACCCAAAAAATGAAACGAAACAAAAAAGTGTAGGGAATCTAAGGACGACCCGACGGCACTGCAAATAAAGTTCAATGTCCTACAAAGCTATCCCAATTGTTTGATTTCGACTTTATTTTGTTCCACATGGCCTTTTGCTCATTTGCCTCGATCGTTTTGTTTACCCTTTCCAATTTCCGAATTGGGTCCTTTAATAATAAATCATATTGTTAGAATAAGCATTAAATGGTAATGGCTCACAAAATAAAAACATTAAGGAGTAATTGGTTACCAACTGGAAAGGGAACAGTATTCTGCACTGATGATTAAGCAAAAACCTTTCTGATTGTAACGCAATAATGAGCAGGTACCAATAATAATATGGCATTACATGACAAGCACATCCCTGCACTAACTCTACAGATAATTGTGCATTTATCTGTTTTCTACAAGACAAGGATTAAAGTACATATAAGTAAGTTCATCCTAGAAATTCGAAACGGAATCAAGGTCGCGAGAGAAATTGCCAAAAAAAAAAAAAAAACCCACAATAACAAAGCAAGAAATGCCTGCTGAAAGGCTAAACAGCGGCTACAGAAAGCAAAATGGTTTCAACGTGATTAAGCAGAAAGTGACGGTGTGATGGAATGGCTTCAATGACTACTGATCATTAGTTTCAGCATGTGGACCTGTATTACCTGCCTCTGGCCTGACCGTTTCATCGCCCCTCCTGCTAGCATCATCAACATCCAGCACATCATCCATCATATCATCCTCCCCGACATTGATATCTTCCACATCATCCTCATCTTCGTTGTTGTTACCATCAGGAATCTTTCTTTTCTTGGGACCATGCTCAAGCCTATGTGTATCCAATTCTTTGTCCATTGTTTCCTGTAAGTTCAACATATCATTGTTGGTTTTCCTTGCTTTCCTTGCATTTTGCCATCTCTCTAAATCCTTTTCTACATTGGCAATATACTGCTCCTGAATTTCTTTTTGGTATTCAGACAGTTCATCCCTCCTGGCAGCTTTCCACTCCAGAAATGCCTGATATACAAGTTTGTAAGGGATATGAATGTCCAAGTGCAAAATATTTCATATGAATCTATATTTAGTGAATAGAAGTTCATTCTGATTACACAATCATCCTTTTGATATGGCTTTGCAATCTGGTGTTGGCACTATTTTACCAAGCATAGGGTTGCTCAGGCTCAGCTTAAATCAATTTTGTTAAACTTTTGAAGCTTGACTCAAGCTCAATCGAGTTTTGGATATCCTGCTCAAGCTTCACTTCCAAGCCGCATTAGAAGTTCGATGATAGCTCAGTTTACACACTATGGCCAAACAAATTCCAGCTCAAGCCACACTCAAGCTGAAGAAAATTTCTCCACTTCAATTTTTTTCCAAGTAAAATATCCCAACATTCAAGCCATGAATATAAAAAGATTTCAGCTCAAGTGGTGGCCCCTCTAATAAGCTGAGCTGGCATTATTCCCCAAGGTTGGCTAGGAATATTGGCAACCTGAACTTCGTTCAAGCTCAGCCAACTCTATGTATAAAAAAAACACCTAAACTAGCCAATCATGAGCAGAACTCAGAAAGTTTGGCTCGTCTTATAACTCTAGACCCAAGTACAGCGAGAGTTTAACAGGAATGGAATATGGGTTTGGGGTGAAAAAGCTATAGCCAAACCCAATTACAGTAATTGCTGACATAAACTGGTGTAAGTTTGAACTTAAAATTGATATTCAAACTGTGAATTATCAGCCACTTCTCAAGAAGAATTATCAGGGAGAGTGAAGATTTTAAATTCAAAATATTGGCCCAGTTTCTCAATAGGCCGCAAGGAAAGAAACTATGTCACCAGAGAAGTGCAGTAGGGAACCCACCTGTTCTTTACGCTGCAGAACCAAGGTTTCGTCTTCTTCTAAAGGCTTTTTGGGTAAATAATATATTGGAGGCTCTGCCTTGGTCCTGGAAAAGAACATATACCACAGCCAATCAGTGATGCGAGAAATATGATGCATAAAACAATTTTGTTATTCTACCTAAAATCCTGCAATGAAGCAGGTAACATCTGCCGATCAAAATGCTTCAACAATACCATCCACATGAACAGAAACTTATCTTTGTCTCAATAAAATGTGAATATGGACACTTTTGGGCCAAAATTAAAAATAACCTGCAACAGAAATAGAGTATGGAGAATTAATTAGTACTAGGGTCTCAATTCTCATGGAGGGTATCATGCAAAAATGATTAGTCATTTGGAAAAAATGACTTCTGATGAAAATTCACCTTATAAAATTGCAAAGTTTTTTATGGTGATCACTCCACTGAAGAAACAGCAGTTCTAACTTCTTTTCTTCTGTCTTGGCAGCAACACGAGCCCTGAGAGTCTGATGATTAAAACAAAGGTTCAACATTACAATAATGAGTAAGGATCATAACAGGAAAATAATTGAGGCTTAACCAATAACTGTGCAAAAACTAATTATAATAAGCAACATACCAGATCTCTCCGTCGTTTTTCTGCCAATTGCTCACGCTCTTGTTGCCTCAGCCTCTCACTTTCTTCACGTGCTCGTTGCTCAGCCTGAAAAATATTTGGAACATTTTTGCATCTTCAAGAAATTTCTCTGTTAACTCAAGATGAGAGCCATATAAAAACCTTATCCTTTACTTGACTTATAGCCAAAATAATTATATGAGCATTCCTCCGATCATTGCATGGTTATCATAATCCACATAAAATTATCCTTATGAGTCAATATATTAAATACACTCACTCTTTGTAGAGAATTCGACCTTCGCATATACGCCTCTGTTCCTGAGAGTTGCATATCTTCTTTCCTGAATTTCTGGAACACATTTTCATTAAAAAGGTAAATATGAGGGCATGGACAGAATAAATCTGACAAACCACTAACCCAACCACTATCATACTTCTTATATTCACACCTTATAGTGTGAATTGGAAACTGCTTATTCAAAAAGATATATATGAGACAAAATGGGTCCCTGACCAATTACTTAAAAAGCGTTCTCCAACTTATTTAACCTTGTGAACCAGAAACAAGATTGCCTAATTATCTGCAAAGGCTCAGTAAAGATACAAATAACTTCAATCATCTCCTTTATATCTCCCCTTTTAAATAAATTTTACTAATAAAAAGCTATGAGGGTGCTACCCAAGTACATAGGAAGTCTGCAGGAGATGCACATGAACTAAACTAAGAAGTAGATCACCATACAATAAACAGTAACAAGTCCCAACCTGTAGATTGAACTACCATCTTCTCACAATCTATTGCTAAACAAAACAAAGCGAATATTATACACAGACCTCTAGAGTTCCCAAAAGCTGCCCGAGCATTCTTTTGTTCCTATTAACCAAGCTTGGATCCTCATTCTTCGGCAATACCCTGGGAATATGCTCCACCACTGGTCCTTCAGATTCCTAACAACAAACCAAATATATATATAATTCACATCCAAAATTACTTTAATGCAAGTGAATATAAAACTTACAGTCTTCACTGCTCTTTGGTATCCATCCCTCCTAGACCAGCCACTCTGCTGAAAATTCAATGGCTTTTTGTCGCTCAGATTAGCAGTGCCAGCTCCAGTAGTTCCCTCCTCAGTTGCATCCTCCTCCTTCAAATCCTTTGCCGCTTCCGCATCTTCATTGATCTCCCCATCCTCCAGCTTCATTTGAAAATCAAGAAAAGTTCAATTAAGGCTTTTCTGGATAATTATTGTTTTTCAGAACAATGTCAAGATGGAAAAGAATACACGAATGCATATCTAACATAAAAAACACTATAGGAAAATTTTCATTTAATTGAGGCAGATTTATCGTTCATAAGAAAAGAAAAACAATAAAAAACAGGGACTCGACACTATTGGGGGTAAGTCAAATGATTAATAGCAGATAAAAAAATGCTAAACCAACACAATATAATTAACATTCAAACTGTCACTTATTTACCCTTCTCATAACATAAATTTCCCACAAACCATACAGTTGATTAGGATATATGCTCGTGACAGGAATGTCTAAAGCGTAAAAAATTGTTAACCAAACTAATGGTTGCAATGTATGGTCAGAACTACAAACGATTTACCTTCACAACGGCCGAAGATAGACGCCTTTTTCCTGGAGGTTGATCTTCCACTTCAATTCTATCTGCCTGAAATGATTCACAGCAGCCAAAAAAAAGTCATGCTGTACGTCGGCAGGAAAATATTATACTTTCACCGGAAACAACCAGGGAACCAAAGGACATAGAATCAAATAGAGGGGAAGTACATACGGGTCGAATAAAACCTCGCTGACGAGCTCCGTTGGCGGCGAAGTTGCGAGGGCCGGGGCCGGAAAAGCCTCCCCTACGGAGTCCCCGAGGATCTCGAAGCCGCTCGGTAATCTGAATATTTAGAGAGAAAAAACATAATCAGATAACAGAGAGAGAGAGAGATATTTAAAGCAAAAAAAAAAAAGGATAATCAAGAAAGAAAGAGAGAGAGGGGTTTAGGGACCTGGCGTTGCTGGCGTAAGAGCTCATCGATCTCTTTACGGAGCTCCTCCTCCGTCTTTCCCGCAGCTTCAGTGCTTCCCATTTCTCTCAGATTCCAGAGACTCTTCTTCCAATTCAACCACGACGACTGCAAAGCTCTCTGTGCGTGCGTGGAGGGGGGACATCAAAACCCTCAGAAGCTGGTGCTACTTTTATCTCTCTCGACCCGTTAAACAAATGGGTTTTGAATTCATGTTTTCGACCCGAAACCCACACGGCCTTTTCCGCTGCCAAGTGTAACCCGAATTCTTCCCTCGATCAATCCAACTAAAAGTCCAAAAGCCCAGTAAGTGATGGGCCTATCTAGTTCTAGGACTGAATGAGCAAACGACACACGCGTGTTCTTCTGGGCTTTTTGAGTACTATCATAAATTATAATATCATTATGATAATGTCAACGGCTGTCGTTTAAATCGTAATATTTAAGAACGTGCGTGATCACTTGGGAAGCTTCTAACGAGTACGCACGAAAAGCTTATGTCAAAGCCAAGTTCTAAGCTAAATACGCATGGTTTCAGATTTAAGAAATCAAAGATAAAACAGTGCAACACTCAAGTACTACTCTGACTTGTTATTATATATATATATATATATATATTAGTCTTAGATAGTTGGGTGAGCATAGACCATGACTTGGTAAATCTACGTAATTTACCTTATCTAGGAGTTCTTTTTCTTTTTTTCTAAATCAACAAAAACACCTATGTCGTGTTCGAATCGCTAGAAATTGAGAAAAGTTATATACGTACGTACGTAATAATTTTTATATGGTTTCTTTAATCCTTTTTTTTTTTTGGTTTTAATTGTGACCATTTTTAAATATATATATATGTTTCGAGAAGTGAAGAATTATTAATTTATTTCAATGGAAAACCTAAAATGAATATATATATATATGTATTTATATGTAGGTTTCATTTGCCATTTGGTAGAATTAGGTGAAAAGCAAAGAAAATAAATTAAAGTACAGTACTATGTATAGTCCTTCTCTCTTTAGAAGCCTTATTAGATTGGATAGGGGATTTTCCTTATATTCAGAAAAATTGTAAATGATTTTGTTTATGGGGGTTAAGTTTCTTTATTCTTTTTTTTTTTTAAGAAATAAAAGTATAGGTGCTGTTTTATTTTGTTGGTGTTAATGCTCGGGATGTTTTTATTGTCTATTTATAAATCCCTTGTGTCTTGGTTGTTACGTATCATAGTTTTTTTCCTCTATAAGTGAGAGTTTTAATAAAATTGTGAGGGGGTCACTCTTGAACATGCGATCTTTTCTCTTCATAAAAAAAAAATAATCCTTTATAATTTTATATACTAAAAATTAAACGAATTTCAAAAAATTAAGCATGGTACTTTAATTAGATGCGTGGCTTTTCTTTTTAATTAGTTATTTTAAATTTAAAAATTCTCATATCAAATATATAGTCTCGTGATCATTATTGCAGTACCCTATCCAAGATAGATACAAATTAAAGGGATGATTGGAGAAGCCTCGTAAATTTTAATTTCAATCTGTTTATGAATTATGAATCATATAATATCATGAAAATCTCATGAATGTGATCAGTATATGCAGTACTCACAGTACTTATTGCGGCACACTTATTGAGTACATGGTTATTTAAACAAACTATTTTAAATTAGGGATGTAATCGGTCCGGTTCGGTCTGGTTTTGGATAAAATCTAAGACCGAACTGGTATGTACCGATTTTGTATTTTCAAAAATCAATTACACACAAGTTACTTTCCTAAACCGGTACGTTTGGTTTTACTGGTTCCGGTCTGGTTTTAATATATTATGTATATTAGTATTAATAATGTATTTATCAAAAGAAATATATTGAAAATTTATTAGGCAATAAATTGCATTTAATATATATATTTTATATTAAAACATATGATCAAATAAATATTCATGTTTAACATTAAAACGTTATGTTATAAATTATAATATATTATTTCATACATAATTATATATATTATATATAAAATATATTATATATAATATTAAAAATTAATAAAAAATATATATAATATATGAACCGGTCCGGTGTTGGAAAACATAAAACCGACTCCGGACGACTGGTTTTTAAAATGAAAAAACCGATTCCAAACAGAACTGGTTCGGGCCGATTTTCCGGTTTGTCAGTTTATTCTTACACCCTTATTTTAAATACATAGCTAATCACATTAGTATAGTACATAAAAAAGTATGTAAAAATGACTATACAATAAATTTTTATTGAAAATATAACAATCAATGTAAATAAAAATTAGAATGAAAAATAATATTATTTTTTACAGAGTTAAACGTAAACGTATAAGATTCCCAATATATAGATCGGGTAGCGTATGCATGCACGCATGCCCAGTTAGCGTTGCAAAGTCTTCGGCTTTAGCAACCAGACAAATTTTGACTTGGCGTTTAGATTCAGATCTCAACAAGTAATTGCATATATACCAATTAATTAATTAATTAATTAATGTAGCATATATAAAGTAATTAATTCGTTTCACGCAATTGTGAATAAAAACTCTGCAAACGTTATATAAAATAGTAGGAATTCATATAATATTTATTATATAATCCTAGCTACCTACGGAAATTAAGGCATTGGTTGTGCCGACGGAAAGCCAAAACAACATGATTAATAATTTAATAATGTATAAGCAATAGTAGTAGTAGTGGTACGTAGAATCAAATGAATTATATGAAAATTGCGACTTAGAAGTTTAGCAGTTAGCTGCAGAGAGCTAGGACCACCTCAATCGTAAAAAAGAAATAAAAATCCAATATGTTAGCTGGATTAGGAAGACGACTTGCATATCAATATATTATATATATATATATATATAATATTTACTTAGAAAATCTATTCTTCAGCCTACCATTTTAACACACCGTCCACACTGTCACGTGAAAAAACATACAAGTAATATTAGGTAATAAATAATTTTTTTCTGCATTTTACGTACATATGTCAATTATAAGAGCAGAATTTTAAATAAAAAATTTCATGCTATAAAATTTATAAGACATGTTCATGATGAAAATTATTATTTATCAAATTCCAAATGATGATCAATCATGCTACTCTTGACATTTCCAAACTAGCAGTACTCTCAAAAAGCTGGGTGGGTTAAATTACGTACAGTTTGCACCCACAAACACAAAAACAAAAACAGAATTAATCATATATTTTTTATAGGAAATAATATTAAACTTTCTCATCTCTAATTGTCATCATATAATATGCGTGACTTGATGAGAGATCGATCGATCATTGTTGAAAATCTTATTGATCAAAATATTGAAAAAGAAGTGGGTCTAGTTCTTACTTAGATTGTACTTGGGTAATGATAAAGTATTGAATAGTAGTTAATTATAATAAAAATTAATGAAAAATAATGATAAAATGATGAATAGTAGTAAAATATTCTCATAATATTTTAATACCATAAACTAGCCTGTGTAGAATCAAACGGACGGTCTTGGATGCAGGCTCATATATATGTATATGTATATATATATTATATCCAAATAGCTTGCTATTCAATTGAGAAACCCGTTAATGTAGGAAGAGTACTTACAAAAAAAAAAAACAGCAATTAATAATTGAAGAAGACCGGAAAAGAAAAACTGCAATAATATTATTGTATCATGTGTTGATCTTATAGAGCAAATTAAGAACCAAATCTTAACAGGATAATGATACAAATTAATTAAGTCTCTGTATACAATTCCATTAATATTTTGACTTTAAAAAGAAAAAAGAAAAAAGAAAAAAAACTAATACCTGAAAAATTCTTTGCTCATGATCAAGGCGAATGCCCAAGTGGCTTACCATTTCCCGAGAGCGATTCAAGAACCCAATTGCTGCTACCAGAGCTACCACTCTGATCTCCATCCCTAGGACCAAAGGGAGTCCCCACAGGATGAGTACTTATTGTATTAGGACTCCCTTTATTAATGAGAGAGTTGATTGCAGCTGCCACGGCTACCCTAAATTTAGGATCTGAAGCGATTGCAGTCACATTTTCTGCCACTGACTTATTTTCTATTGCTCTAGGGATAGGAAATAGATTATTGTTCGTGAGAGAAATATTTCCAGTATGAAAACTTGGTTTTCCATGCATCCAAGCTGGAAAACCTGGCCGAGCTGCTGAGTATGAGGAGCTAGCCATTGGGAATTGAGGGGGTTGATGATGATGATGATGATCATAAGAATTGCTGGTTAGGTCAAGAACAATTCCTTTGGAAGGGTCGACACTGTTAGGGTTCATGGTTCTAATGTTTGATGGATGCAGATCAGAAGAGTTAATCATATGAGAACCATGCAGGTAATTGGGAAGGGATACTCGAGTGAAACTAGAGGCTGCTGCATCTGAAAGAGGATTACTTGAATCTAATAACATAAAGGAAGCTGCTGCTGAGGCCGTGGAAGCCATGGCAGTTGCACCCACAGGAAGTGGATGGTTATGTGTACCTTCATAGGTTGTTATTAGTATAGACATGTCCTCTAAGCATCTTTGCACCTGTTTGCAAAAGAATAAAAGGACGTCACTTTGATTATATAAAAAGTTAATGCAAGGAATGAGAGTGAAACCCATGCAAGAGAATCAAATTGAAGCAAGTACAATAATGTTTCAGTTTTGACAAATAATTGTACCTGTTTCCTAACTGGGCATCCAGGAGCTACTGTGCAGCGGTAATAGGCTCGAGGGCAGGGATTTCCTTTGGCTATTTTCTGCCCGTATTTTCTCCACTGGCATCCATCGTTCATCTATATATAAATTGAAAAGACTTGGATTAAATTGTAGTAGTCTTGTGATTATTGAGCTCTCATAGCTAGAATATTTAGGAGAACTAGGTGCAGATCATAAATTGAGCTAGCTAGCTTACTGTGGCCGCTTCACATCTGGCTCGGACTGAAACCCTAGCTTTTCTATTGACTGGGGAAGCTACATGGCTTGCGATTCCGGTCAAATCTGTACTCCGCTGTAGCTTGTTTTGGACTGTGGTAAAACTTTCCACTTCTTTATTCTCTTCATCTTTATGATCTTCCAATACTCTTTGTTCTTCAGCACCCGTATGTAGCCTAAGTGACAACCCTAATTCACTCTCTCTAATACCATCCTTGTGTGACGGAGACGGAGGTCTTTCTTTAGTGATCATATCTAGAGTATTGAGAATTGCCTTTGGTTCTTGGCTATCATCGTGATTACCGTTGAGCGAAAGGAATATTAATTGAGGATCCTAAATCAGATTAAAAAAAATTATTAAAAAAAAAGAGAGAGAGAGAGAGAAGCATAACTACAGACTGATCCTATAAATTAAGAAAATGGATAGAAATCAGCAAAGAATTAAAAACAACTCAAATATTACTAGGAACCTAGATCAACCTTTTTTTGGTTATTTTGCTGAACAGTGGCAAATTTCATCTGTAACTCGTAGTAGTCTTTCATTGTTTGCTCCAAGACGTTCCTCAACACCTTGTTTTCTTCTTTTACGCGGTTCATCTCCATCCGTAGCAAAGGCAACTGGTAGATTATAAACATATATACATATATATGGCAGATTTCTTTGTCAAATTATATACGATTATGTATATATATATAATATGTGCAAACTATGAGCAAACTTTGTAAGGATATTGATACTTAGAAAGAGAGAGAGGGAGAGAGAGAGAGAGGTACTGATCATCACCAGAGAGCCTCAATTATCTCTTGATCTTTTCCTGTGACTTGTTCGATTTTATCTAGCGTTCCAATTTAAAGTTACTTCATTAATTACGTACCTCTTTAGTCCTCATGTTCTCTTGCAAGGATACTTGATCATCTGCTGCCGATGCATCATCTTCTACTTCTGCTGTTGTGGCCTCAGCTGCTGCTTCTGCATCACGTAGACGTATTCCCGGTTGATCTTGACGATGATGATCATTTGCTTGTGCTTGTTCATCATGATTTCCTTTTCCTTTGTCTTGTACGCCAGCTCGGTTGACTTCTTTTTCTACAGCTTCTTGTTCTTCATGATCAGCAATATCTACCTTCAGTGACAGATCAATCTCCATCTGATTATCTCTCTCTTTTTCTCTCCCCATTAGAACAAGACAAAATTGCAGAATCTCTTTCTTCCTATTAATGCTGGTTTTGAGGCACCGAAGTCAATTCCCTCGTCTCAAAGACGTATATTATTAGGCACACAAAGGACGCATCTAAGCTTTGACTTTTACTGGCTTCCTTAATTAACTTATGTTTAATATATTAAAGACCCATGAATAATCGATCAAATGCCTCAAATTTAAATACGTATTATCTTAGGCAATGACGGGCTTGATCTCCTCATCAAAAGACAGTTTTAAACCCCCCCTAACCTCTCCCAAATGATATTTACAGTCGTAAATTACACAATTATCGTAACATAATTCATTTAAATTCATGAGCCGGTGATGCATAATCTAAAGATTATATCTAACTACTTAATAATTAAATGACCATTCTAGTAATGACCATTCTAGTAATGCCCCCTCTCACCATGCCTGCAAGGTACAGTACCTATGTATGCACTTGATTGTTTTTTAAAAGTTATAGAGAAAGAAAAAAATATATATATTCCACTTATAACAGTATATACTATGAACCTCTCTGGCCTAATTTTGCTTTTTCCTTCACATAATTATAGCCGCACGCGACTTAAAGATGAAAGTTGCAGTAACGCTATCATTAATCTGGAGCTAGCATCGATCAATATCAATAATTCTCTGCAATTATAAAAAAATAAGGTCACCCATAGACAATATTGCAAATTAAACTCATGATCCGTACTTAATTTGGTACCGTTTATTTAATGTAAATGTTAATTAATAATAAATTAGAAATTAGAAATGATATTTTTATTGAATAAATATTATTTTTTTAAAATAAATAAATATTATTTTTTAAAACGTAAATAAATATAAAATTCATATAATAAATTTCTCAATTTTCACTATTTCACAATTAAAATATACATAGTAATTTATAATACATGGCCGTGACATCATGCATGCATATTGCTGCATCTTCCCTCCTTGGAACATGAGCCTGATCATGACACGAATTCGAATAACAAAAGAAACCTTGGGATCAGATCTTGAACTCGTCAACACAAAGACCTCACTAGGCCTGATCTCCCTTTCTCTCATTAATCTAGCACACGATTTTTTTAGTATCACCACCTCCCACGTTGAAGTAGAAGACTCAATTTAAACAAAAGTCATAGTGTTCAGCTTTTCCTGGTAAGCTCAAAAATATATTAAACTGATCTTAATAAATTATTATTTTTTTAATTTTATAATCATACGCCAGTTCTTAATTAATTAATTAATAGTAGTGTCTAAAGGTTATACGAAAATGAGATTATATATATATATAAATTAGAGTAATGATACGTATAGTTATGAAATATATAAATACCGTATAATAGTTTTGAAAAAGAGGAGGGTCTACAATTAAAAAAGTTAATTTTTTTTATGTGGATCACATATTTATAATTCACTTTTTTTAAAAAGACTATACGACACTTACACAAACACAACTACAAGAATCACTTCTTATAAATTAATATATGCTAACCTCTATCCGGAGGTCGAAATTCCAATAGTACACGATCCACGGCTAGGCCGGTTTGAGCGGTAGGCCGCACTGATGATAAACCTTTGGTTTCTGGCGTCATGACTCAATTTCGGCAGCTCATGAGGCCGGCACTGACCAGGAATTACTGCCACGTACGGCCGGAGCTAAAAAAATTAGGAAATAATTAAATAAAGCGACCGTGATTTTGCTTAATTTCGGCCTTCTAGTTTTTCTTTTTTCTCTTCCTTTGATCTTTGCAATTGCTTTCAGCTATATAGAATGGAATAATTATATCTAATTAATTTTCTCTCTCTCTATATATATATATAGTATTCTACATATATATAAATCGTGACCATAAGGGACTTATATATTATTATGGATATTCAATGAGATTTAAAAATAAAAATACTTTAATTATATATGAGAACTTTGTTATCGTACTTAATTTATCTGTCCATATATAATTATATACAGAAATGCTAAAGCTCCTGAATTCGGGAGACAAAAAATCTACCAAATCATTTTTTTCTATTCTTTTTTTTTTCTTACTTAGTGATTAAGTAAATTTTTTTAAACGATTTTGTGAATTCTTTTTAAAAAAAATTAAAAATATAAAAAAATGAAAGAAAAAAAAAATCAAAAAATATATATATATGTTGCATTCGGTGGGAATTCAGATTACATCATTCGGTAGATTTAGCACCGCTCAATTTTATATTAGTTCGTGATTATATATGTTGTAATTAATGAACAATATTTAATGTATTCTTCTGCATGCCACTTCCTAAGCCCACGGAAATTATGGGGCCATGCATATGCACGGCTGCTTATATTAGTATTCAATTAAATATTGAAATACAGTGCCATATATATATATATATATATATATATATATATATATATATATATATCACTAATTAATAATGGAAATACCTGCAATATTATTGCACAACACAGCAAACTTCGATATCCATTAATGGAACCTTTTTTTCTTGGTGATCTCTTTGTGTTGAAATTATATGGTGATATGCGATGAATTAATTCCACGTGGAGCAGCTACTATGTATATATATAGCTTTAACTAATTTTGGAGGAGGCAAGCCTAGACATTTATAATGTGGTCCAAAATAATTCAATATTTACGCTATATATATATATATATACATTTAAATAAAATTGACATTCTATTTCAAAAGAAAAATAAAATAAAATTTAGTTTTCTCATTGCATTTGGACCATCTTATATGGCCAATGGACTGCAGCCGCAGGCTATAACCGGCTAGCAGCTTATTTTTCTCAGTACGTACGTACTATATATCTAATCCATCGCGTATAAAAGTAAGATTCGCGCGTTTGCTACCAAATTAATTTAAAACTACAAAAGATAAATATATATATGTACGTTACGTTCGTAATATTGTCTTCATACTGGAAACATTAGCTAGCTAGCTGCATGAATGTATTCATATTATCTTTTTATTTGTTTTTTGTTTTTTTCTGATACATCTTGTACATGATGATGATCATTCATATTGCACGTTGACATTTTGATTCCATGCACGAGAATCGGAGTACCAATCGATGCTATATATATATATATATATATATATATTTCCAGTACGATAATATATACTTTTCTTGTTCTGATCATTCATCGCATGCTATATATATTAATTATATTATACACGCGCACACATGATGATATATATACAGCAGACATATGTATGTATATCATGATACAGATGAGAAAGATGTGGGGATTCAGAGCAATCGGCGCCGCAGCCATTTCTCTCGTTGAAGTTTTATTTATTGAACATATATATATATAGTGGCCAAGTCCTAATTAAGCGTAGACTTTTAATATATCTATATGTGTGTATGTGTGTGTGCATGGAATATCATGATATATCTATGAGAATTTCGATCTCGCACTCCTCCTCTCGACCCAGATCATACAGATCCTACCTGTTACGAGGAATTCTTTATCTGCACGCAGTTGACAGTTGCAAATTGGTTTTATTCCAACCAAGGCCAAATGGCAAGCAACACCCGAGACGCGCCTCTCTCTCTCTCTCTCTCTCTCTCTCTCTCTCTCTCTCTCTCTCGTGCATGTTTCATTTACAAGTTATTTTTCTTTTCTTTTTGGGTTTTGTTACATAACGGAGTTTCACGAAAATGAGTTAGAGACAAGAAGCACGAAAATCCCACAAAAATTCAGCCAAATCCAAATATTCACATGCATGCATTGTACAGCGGAATTAATTCGAGATCGACTCCATGCATGATTTTTGCATCAAAATACGTTTGGCTTAGACAAGGTCGTGGTAGTACTACTGCACGGATAGGTCTATATATATATATATATATATATAAAAGAAATGGCCATGCATGTGCAGGTAGCTAGCAAAACGTGCCCGTTTTCTTGGCCGGCAAGGCCGGGGAAGTAGAGGTCAAGTTAGAGGAAATAAAAAGAAACCCATGTCGGGTCAACTCTGTGGATTTATTTTTCTCTGTGATAGGTAGCTGGTCACTATGTCCAAGAACCGATTTATTCTCGACCGCCTCAAAGTTGTATTCTAAACTTGTTTCAAATCTTCAGCATAGATTCCCACAATATTGAAGGACCAAAGTAAAATGATGAGATCGGCTGCATATAAAATGTCACGCGCGCATCGAGGAATTTAGTAATTTATAATGTATGTATATATACATTGAGAAAAATAATACTAGTTAGACAAGCATCATATAAGTTTTTTATAAAAAAATAGATCCTACTAGTAAAGATTAATACTTTTTTTTATATTTTTTTAAAGTAGAGTCTACTTTTTTGCAAGAACTTGTATGAAGTTTGTCTATTTAAAACTTGTACAAATTATCTCTCAATTAAGAAATTGGATTATCTTTATTGTGACAACTACATAGACAATTCGATAATATTGTTATCGTGACAAAACATTGGCAAAAAACTCTGACTGTACGATCAACTGGGTTAGTTTGGGTAGTCATTATTATTTATTATTTTATCATTATTTTTTACAATTATTCAATTTTTTTTATTATTATTACAGAGTATCTAAAATAATCCCACTACCTAAACACGACCTTATAAGGAAGCTAATTTAAACGAAGCTGATGGCCCATATTTGACTAGAAAGCTATATATATACGACTTAATTATTAGGAAAGAAGAAAAAAGAGATTGATTATAACACAATGAATAAAAAAGTACTTAATTAGAAAATAAGCGTTGAAATTTGAGGGTCTTTTCTTTTTAGTAAAGTCGAGGGAAGAAGGTGCACCCGGAATCATTTGCTCAATAATTGAAAGCAAGAACTGTACCGATCGAGGATTCTACCTGCATAGCTGCTGGTCAAGGGAAGTTCGATCCCCTTGATATGCATGGAGTAGTCAACGAAGTGCATGGGTACTCGATGGTGGTAGCAAAGATAAATGAGTAATGTTAGGGATAAGTATAAATTTTATGCAAATTTTTTTGTTAAAAAGCAAGTTTCACTAAAAAAAAAAAAAAATACACTTTTTTTTATAAAAAGTCTGCACAAAACTTATATATTTTAAACTTATATATATAATATCATTCTTTTTAAATAAATAAGAAACGGAGGTAACGGTACGCGATAACACACAAAAGATCTAGGATATATATGAAGAGAAAGAAAGGTCATGATCTGCATGTTGATCATAGGACAAATTTAGTATGAAATATATATATTATATGGTACAAAAACTATAGTATATAAAGAGTAGGGATGCTTGTTTGGCAACTACACCATGAAATTAAACGTACGTATAATTATTTAATAATTAAACTAATATATATTATTTATCACCGACAGAATTAAACCGCGGCCGATCGATCCGTAGGGTTAGCTATACATGTATGTACCACATCTATGTAAGTTGGCGAGAATATATATATATATGTGTGTGTGTGTGTGTGTGTATGTTTTTGTTTTTGTGGGCATTGTTCACCATCAATTACCTTTAGCCTTGTTTTAAAAATAAAAAAACAACTACCTTTAGACCAAAAAGAAAGGGAAGGGGCCATTTTTCAACACCTAGCTAGTATCCCTTGGGTTGTTTGGATAGTAAGTGGATGGATAGTAAGATGAGATAAAATAGTTTTAAATAAAAGTTAAAAATTGAATAAAATATTATTTTTTAATATTATTATTATTTTAAAATTTGAAATAATTGAATTGAGATTTAACAAAGTTGAGTTGTTTATTATATTTTATGTCAGAATTTGATAAGGTTATAATGATAAGATGAAATAAAATAAAATAAATTAAAAGTATTTCTCAATCTAAACGGATTCTAATATTGGTGATTCGTGCACTAATTACTCCAGCGTACTTTAATCGAAATATGTTATGGGATAATTGATCTATGCATGCATGCATGCATATAGGGGGAGTTTGGTCTAATCTGGGGAGATTTGTGGACCGGACCAGACCTATTCGGTCCAGAGTTTTTCCACCTTGGATCGGACTGAACTCCCTAAGAACTAGGACTGTCCGGTCCGTTTGGTCCAATCTTGACCCTTTTAAAAAAATAAAAAAAATAATCCAATGACATTTTATTTAATACTTATGTAATTATATTGTGATATATTTAATACATACATATGGTATACTATTATATATATATTAATAATACACTAATACTATTAGTCTATTAGTATATAATAAATTAGTAATAATTATTGACTTATTTACTATAACTAATAATACACTAGTAGTGATTTAATATTAACATATTACATATTAAGTTAATTATACTAATACTATTATAAATTTATACATATATGATATATTATAATTTATACCATAACTCTTATAATATGTTAATATATTAATATATACTAGTACTACATATTATAGTTAATGGTTATTCATTGAAGAAAATAATAATACATTGATACTAAATCTATATAGTTATAGACTTATAGTGATTCAGTTATTATAAATTTATGATTAGTATAACTATATGATACTATTAGTATTAAACTATTAGTAATTTAGTATAGCTATATCATCTTAGTAATATTAGTTATGTTGAATCAGTTAGTTAGTATAATTATTTTCTACATTATTAGTATTAATAATATTAGTATTAGTTATAATTATATAGCCTATATTAGAATTGAGAGTCATAGACTATATAATAGACTAATAATATTAGTACAACTGTATAAGTATACTGTATAACTATATATTAATACTAACTATATAATATTATTAGTATTAAACTATTAATAATTTAGTATATCTATATTATATTAGTAATATTAGTTATGTTGAATCAATTAGTTAGTATAACTTTTTTCTACATTATTAGTATTAATAATATTAGTATTAGTTATAACTATATAGCCTATATTAGAATTGAGAGTTTTAGATTATATAATAGACGAATAGTATTAGTACAACTATAAGTATACTGTATAGCTATATATTAATACTAATTATAATGAAAAGTATATATTAATACTAATTATAATGAAAAGTATAACTATATAATAGTATTAATAGTAGACTAATAATATAGCTATATATTAGTATTAGTTATACTGTTATAATGATTTAGTATATTATAATTTATATATTATAATTTATACTATAACTCTTATAACATGTGTTGATATATTAATATATACTAGTACTATATATTATATATATAGTTATATATAGTTATACTTATAGTGATTTAGTTATTAACTTATTATGATTAGTATAACTATATAAATTATAATAGTATTAGACTATTAATATAGCTATATATTAGTAATATTAGTTATGGTGAATAAGTGATTTAGTATAACTATATAATTATTAATTACAGTAATTAGTATTAATAGTAGATTATTAGTATAGCTATATATTAGTATTACTTATAGTTGTTTAATATAACTACATAATCTATATTAGTATAAGTATAACTATAGTATATTATAATATTAGACTATTAGTATTATTATTTTTTAATACCATATCAGACTAATAGTATTAGTATAAATATTAGTATTAGTTAAAAATTATATAATTAATTTATATAAATAATATATAAAAATTATATTTTATTTTTATTTTTCATTCCGTCTGGTCCGAGGTGGAAAACCTCTGGACCGGGATTGGACCGAATGAGTTCAATCCTCCTAAAATTGGACCGAACCAGACTGGACCCAATTCGATCCGATCCAGTCGATTTGGCCGATCCGGACCGGTCTAATCTCACCCCTACATGCATATCTCTCATTGCCACCTTTATTAATTAGAGTGACCGTCATAAACTAAAATGTTAGTGATTTGCTAGTCCCTAAGAACCTAATATTAAGTTCGCTAATTTAACCAAATATATCGCCATGTATGATCATGATGGGTAGGAATAATTTGAAATATTTAGCCAAATACATATTGAGTATATATATGTAATTATTTAAAATGGCTTTTGTTTTAAAATGTCTCTAATATGCTTAAAATGTTAAATATGTATAAAGAGTTTTGGATTCATTTTACACCATCTAAGGCTAGGTACATTTGGATAGTGATGTAATTTCAGATAATCTGTGAATAGTAATAAAAAAGTTATAATAAAATATTAAATAGTAGTAAAAATGAAATAAAAAATAATAATAAAATATTAAATAGTGGTGGATCACTCCACTACCCAAACATAACCTAGATCTAAAATCAGGAAAAAAAACCCAAGAAATTCATCTCTGTGATTAATCCCTTTTTTTCTCTTTTTGAATATCATCAAGTGATGAATTTAGTACTCATTTCTCTTAACTTCTTTTAAAATTGAATAACATTTAAGAATCATTTGGTCACATAATTAAAAATTAAATATGTTATTAAACTATATTATTAAAACAACCAATATATTTTGTTATCATTGTTAGATTTAATTTAAATATTGCATACATTTTTTTTTAATATCGAATAAGTTAATTTATTAAATGAATGGCACATATGATTTGAAACTCTTGCATGGTCTCTACCTATATAGCCGAATTCGGTGATTAAAAAAGAAGAAATTAATAAGTAATGGTGGGCGGGTGGGCGGGTGAAGGGACCTCACTTTTGTCAGTAGGTCATAGCCAATGGTACTTTGTTAGGAATGGTGAAGACAGCGTTGCGTCACAACCCACCCTACTTCCTAATACCCATGCATCCAACACTTCATTCATAAGAATAGATACGCTCAAATGTAAATACCATGGGAAAAGCTTCTATGCCGCCCACTTGACCGCTCAAAGTCATCGCTGATTGATTTTTTTATTTAGTAATTAAGAAAATAATTTTAAGTATATTAGTATATATATTTTTTATTTTTTAAAAAATATTTAAATTTATTAAAAAAATATAAAAATAAAAAAGTGACTAGAGGTTGCTTTGAGCTAGGTCTGTGTAGAAACCACTATGACCCAGACCGTCCATGAGACCTAAACTGACCCGTCCAAAAAGTAGGTTGAAGGAAGTTGCGAATCGAACTCGCTGAAACCGACCAGCGCTCCTCTATTGATTTTGAGACCCTTGATCGTGAGGCTAAAATAGTGGAGCTCAATCGATCTCAACAAGTACAAGGTTTATAAGGCTGAGTCTTTTGGCGAGTCAGCCAAAAAGGCTGCATTCGACATGTCGACTCAAACTGATCAAAAGTAAAGAAGATGCAGATCGGTCAGGGAGAAAGAAGATGAAGAAGTTGTGCGCGAAGAGAAAGCTCAATGCAGAACGTGCTAGAGTCAAAGCAGGGACGAGATCTTGCTTCCACCATCTGATTCGAGTCCTGAAACACTAGTCTCTTATGAAGGCTGACGAAAGGCTAGTGATTTGCTCAAGTGGGGCTAATGGTGACAATTCAAATCCACCAACGACATAGATTTGTCCAAGTGGGAGGACGAAGGCATCATCAGTTCTAATGTAGTTGATATTGTGCGGGTCGATCTCGTTCAAGGACTGTGGGAGCATGGCAGCGAAGGATGAAGGGTACTTGTTGAGAAGCAAGTAGGCCCTTAAGATTCCATATCCATCTTCCATTTCCTCTCCATAGCTAAAATTGTTAGGGTCTGATCCGCAATTTATAGAGTTTTACCTGTTTGCTGTTTTCAAACTCGGATTGAGTCAGGTCATATTGGACTGGACCATCGCATCGCTGGGTCGGATTTGGTCTAGCCCAAACACAAAGCGAGTTGCAGCCCTACTTTGAGCAGAGTAGCACCGCTCACTATATATGTTAGGCACTATTAATTATTGAAAAAATGTTAAAAATATCTTAAAATAATTTACTTTATCCGGATAAATGTTAAATATGTACTTAAAAATTTTTTTAATAAAAAAACGTACTTCTCTACGAAATTTAAAATTAAAAAAAAAAGGGGGACAAAATAAATATTATAAATAAAATTGTACCTATATATAACATTAGCCTCGTTTAGATTGTAAAAATATTCTATTTAAGCCTCGTTTGAATTGTAAAAATATTCTATTTAATCTTATCTCACAATTACAATTTTTTCAGATTTTCACATAAAATATAATAAAGAATTCAATTTTTTCAAATCTCAAAACAATAATAATATTAAAATATAATATTCTAACAATATTTTATTTAATTTTCAATTTTAAAACCATTTCATCCCATCTCACTATCCAAACCCCATATGGCACCTTAATCATAACCCGTCCTTTAAAAAGTCATCAATATTTCCAAGTTCTCATACTCCCTGGTGTATCTGGCATTCAGCCTCATCTGAGCTGCTTGTGGGAACTTAATTTTTACATAAAATTCAATAAAAACCCTATCCAAAACGATATCTCATTTCATTATTACGGACAAGAATTAATATCTTGAAATTCATTTACTATACTTATATCTCTTTGAATTATGAAAAATATTTGTTAAAAAAAAAAATCTTGAAAATTTGAGCGGTGTGTGGTGTGGTGCAGAGCCCAAATGAATCCTTAAATTACCTTGCTTTCCCTGTAAACAAACATCAATGGCATTAATCCTTTTATATAAACATCGGGTTTATAATGTACAAATTCTCGCTTCCTCTTCCTTTTCAAATGACCAACGAAATCACAAGCTCCACACAGGAAGGAAAAATCCACTTTACTCGTTATATTTCCAAGGGGAACTATTTTCCATCTCATATCAATGTAAAACACAAATTCCTACTTCTTCTATATATCAACCTTCCAACTAAGAAAATCCTAAGTTAAAATCAGGCGGAGCACATCAATCCTTATTCTCCGGAATGGAACATTTACAGATTATTATTCCACATGGCTTTCAGCACACACCAACGGCAGATATCCCATTATCTTTCTCCCCCATAAAACCAACTTGGCTCAAATATGTAGCTTAAAATGAATTGTAACCGAAAAGAAAATATAAGTAATTCACCTCCACAATCACACTCAGACTTCCTAGTTTTGCTCAGTCATTTTCCAAATCAAGATTCTGACCCAGCAGACAACCAATTCAGACGAAGCACAGCTACAGCTGCTCTGTTGTGAGTTAAGCGCTGGTGATATATTTGGCTGTATTTATTGCGTAACTTTTGATGATGGCCGCAGTTTCATGTACTGCACAGGAAGACAAGAATAAAGACTCTGAAAAGAAGTATTTGGAAGATATATTACATTCTAATTACATATAATGTGTATATCGATATATAAACACATTACAGAACATGGAAACTTTATTAGGAAAAAGAAAGAGCAAATTCTAGAAGATCAGTTACCTCCATGTAGAAAGCACTGATCTCCTCCTCCGTAAGGCCTTCATCCTCTCCAGCATTTTCTTCCCACCCAAGTGATCGTAAAAATGCAGCCTCTTCCTCGTCTGGATGAAGATTCATACTAGGCCTGGAGTACTCCTCTGCATTGCCCAAACATTTCCGAGACACATCACAATCACTACCATTGGGAGTTGTCTGACCCCAACTTTTAGAAGTATCAGATAAAAGGGCATCTCTACTCCAAAGAGTAACACAATCAGCAGTGGAAGCTTCTGTGACCAATTTATCAGAATTCTCAGGGATAGAGACAGCTGGGCAAGGATCAGGGATGACAGAAGAGTGGTTTGCAGAAGAGTTCTTCCTTGAAAGATTTTTGAAGAAATCATTCCGGCTCTGAGCTTGAGACAATGTTTTCTTGTCCACAGTTGTCCGGCTAGCAGTTGGCCTGCACTCAGCACTGGTGGGGCTTAAATTGTTGCTCAAGTTCCTAGAGGGAGCAGACGCAGCAGCAGATGGAGTGAGACCAAATGGGCTATTAACAGTGGGACTCAAGCTATCCTTAGAAGTTGCAGAGATACCCTTCAACTCTCGTGATGGATTGAGGATGCGCAGATTGCCTACAGGTATCTTCATAACATCAGATTTTGCATGCCCTCCACGTGGAGTTTTGTTAACAGTGTGTGATGAAAATGTATGCTGCTGCCCAATCTTGGGTTTTGATTTCTCTGAAGGACTGGACACCTGAAAAGAATAAAATATGAATGAACCAACATTACCTTGTGTATCAGATTAATATTAGGAATCTATCAAAATTTAGAAGCAGCAACATTTAGGCTATAGAATGTTAACCCTGAGGCATGTACAATAAGAGAATTTACAAGCAGTAAACTTTTTGTATCTGTATTTTTTTCTTGAGGGGGCTGGTGGGATACTGTTATGACTACTTTGCTATCAACCACATCTGAAAAAGCATTGACATGAGCCTCTAAGCCAGCCAAGCCTGATACAAAAAACCAATAAGTGAATGGTTTCAAGCCAGAATTGCTGGCATAATTTTTCTCATTACCACTTACAAGAAAATAATAATTTTTCTCATTACCAACCAGCAATGTATTTTCAGCTATATCACCCAATACTTATTAAAAAAAATATATATTTTCAGCTATATCATCCTTCATATGGTTTCATTTCAAAGAGAAACTAAGAAAAATCCTACCTGCGATAAATGACATTCATTGCACATGGCCAAACCGTGTCAGCTTAACTCTACAGTAAACTTTTGGTCTCTGACCTAGAAAGGCTGCTAAAATGCATATAAAATGTTATTTGCTAATGCCATTACGTAGGTGGTGGAATACGCTACAGCACTGGAGGAAAACATCTTCTTAATGCACATGACGTCCACCACCCCGTGACCATGCCTACCATGGCCGTGCTTGCCACAAAGTCCCCCTTGATGACTGGGGCCTCCATGATGCCCCTGCCCTTGAGGGTCATGACCATGTCTGCCAGAATATCTTTCTCCATGACCATACCCACCATAGTGTCATGTCCCTCACCATAAGATTGGTGTTCTTAATGTCGCTCACCAACCATGTCTTCACCAGAACTGAATTCTCTAACTTTTTTCACTCCAAACAAAGGAGTTCTTTTGTTTTTTTTTTTTGATTGGTAAAAAAGATTTTATCGATCATAAGAGTAGGCAAGAGCCCAAGTGTACGGGACATATACATGAGCAACGCTTAAGCGTGCTAATTTAGTGATGCAAGTAATTCATGAAACATCATTGACAGCTCTTGATCTTAAAAAACTCCAAACAAAGGAGTTGTTCAATTTGTTGAACTCCAAAATGAACCACATACCACATTTCCTAGATTGGCATAGAGCTCTAGGTATTTATTAATTAAAAAGAAGGGCGGCGGCATATTACCAGAGCTTTTGGCGTGGAAGGTGTCATGGGAATTAATTGCCTAGATTGCTTCACAGCCAGCTCTTCAAGCCTTTGATGTCCAATAGATAACTACAACAAGAAGCATATAACACCATATAAGCATGAACATGTTATCCAACAAATGCTAAAAAATATAATCGAAATTACAATTTACTTGAGAAGGTGTGCGCGGGGTGCCCTGAGCCAATGTTTCAGCCATATTGAGGCCAGTCTCTGTGCTTGGAGACAAAGAAGCTGAGCTTTCATGAACAGTCTGTTGAGCCAACACTGCACCCGTGCAATTGCTTCCAGCAATCACGGGCACCTCTACTAGAGCTGACTTCCAGCCATCACAACCAGTCACAGACAAATTTCCAATTGGCAAACTCTGAATGACATTGTTCAAGCTAGAAGATGAGATTCTTCCCATTTCAGAACCACTTTGTCTCTCTTCAGCCACGAGTGATGGAAAGTCCCTTTCAAATGAACTTTTAATGCTACTGCTAACAACACTACTCACACGAAGCAAACCATCAGTACTTCTATGTTTGCTTTTAGCATTATTTGAGTAGCCAGCCACTTTCCTTGGCCATGTGTCACCATGTTTTCCTGTAATCATAGACTGTGAACATTGTAGCATATCCTTCTCAAACCTTTTGGGTAAGATGCTATCAAGAGGATCAGAATAGTCATGCTGCCTGTGGTCACCCAAAACCAACTTGTCCTGACCACGGTAGCCAACAATGTCCGCCCAATCCCTGTCACGGTAGCTTCTACCATAACTACTGTAAGACCGTGTGTGAACAGAACTATTACCACAAGGACTCCCGTGAAAATTAACGGAAGTGGCTTGATCTGAAGCAAATAAATGACCCGGGTCATGATCACACCCACTCATGGATGACACATTTCTTGCATGTTTTGATATGGCATGATCGTCTATTTCAGAAGACATGAAAGGGAAAATAATTTAGCAGAACTCTTGAAAGTTAATCCCACGACATGATAAAAAGAGAAGACTACTAAAACTTTGAATCAAGGTTCCATTTATTTCAGAGAAATAATGGTGATTTCGAAATAAAACTGATTTATATCTCAGGGCTTTTATTTCTTGAGGATTTTTAAGCGATATCCCTTCATTCACAACAATCCTTGTGAGATCGAAGGAAGCTTAAAGTTTGCAGTCCAAGTAGCCAAAAGAGTAAGAGTTTTACTACATAAAGCAAAGTCTGACTTCATTGAACAAAGCCTAGCACTACTCTAAGACAGATTGAGCACGTAGCCTTTTTTTTTTTTTTTTTTTCACTAGATGTCTAAAACAGCAGGAAAACAGGACTCAGACTTGCTTTCTTATCTCTTCTTCAAGTTTTTTAGCAACCAGTAAATAATCAAACAAATAAAAGAAACACTTGAACGCAAAGAAGACGTGAAAGTGAGCAAATGAAAATTACCTAAGTGCAATGAAGATGAAGAAAATTGATGGTTGGTACCGCCCCCGCCAGTGACACTTCCACTGCTTTTCAACCATTCGGGCACTAAAGCGGGCTCACTTCTATCCATAACTTGTCTCGATCATGATCAAATAAAATTCAACGGACCCCAATTAGTCTTTCGTGTAAAACTTCTCAACTACCCGTCGATATTATAAACTAATTTTCGAAAAGAACAAAAATAGTTATTCCGATGTCACTTTAAATTTATTTTCAGTCAATACCAAAGCTCGCATATACCCCAAAGAAAATACGTCACTGTTGATCTCAATCAAAATTCCCAAACCCTAATCCTCCATAACTGTCATGACACAGAAATTAGGCTTCTTTTCAAGTTTCTTCCCTTCCCCTTTTCTATATTTCCCAGACTGTACAATATACACGATTAAGTAACAAAGAACTTGGTCAAGAAAACCTCAATTCAACCATAACCACGGACAATCAAGTAATTAAGGAACTTGTACAATCTGAAGGAATGATACTAAAAAAACTATTGGTCAGAAAGCCCTACCAGTAAGCAGCAAATTGGCCAAGTCATGGTTGTCATCTCAGTCAAGTCGTGCTTACTAAAATGACAATCCTATCCCCTGGATAGGCATGAGCGAAAGCAAACGAATCCCGGGACCCAGACCCCTTATGGTAAATAACATGAAATACAAAGCCCAAGAACTGGAAGCCCTAGATTGGCAAATAAACCTCTCGGCTCTCGGAGCTTGGACTTCGAACCGAGGAGAGGAGGAGAAATGGTCAGGTACGTGTAGAAGCCTAGAAGGAATGAAGCGACCGAGCACGAGGCATAGCATTAAAGTGAACCGAAGAGATCAATCCTACCGGCGGAAAGGGAGCCCCCGATGGGGTACGGCTCTCGACTCTCGAGGCCTCGTGTCGTGTGTCCCTCAAACGAAACGGTGGAACGAGGTGAAATTGTAAAATCAACGAGAGCGAGAAAATATGGAAGGTGTTAGGCAAAGAGGTTTCTTTCAATTTCTAGAGACCAAAAAGGAGAACTGCGCAGCCTATCAAAGATGTATTCTGAATTATTAATTGGGTTTCCGGGAAAGAGACAACGAACACTTGGAAATTGGAAGGCAATCAATCTGCTTGCACCGGGAGGAAGAGAGCGATGGAGAGGAGATTACTGATTAGAGTGGAAGTTTTTCTGTGCGTGGGTTTGGAGGTTGGCTAGCTAACACTACGAAATTATATCCCCATTGGTCCCAAGTCCCAACATTGAAGCCATGACAAAACAAACCAACTCGGAGTGTTACCGGCTCTCCATACAAGAGGTATACCCAGGGGGTACTGTACATATTACATACAGAGAGAGTATAATATCGTGCATTCCCTTTAAAAAAAACATAGAATTACATTACTTGAATTGGAGCTACAATTCTCTATATCCTAATGTTATATATACAAACAAGATTTTAAATTAAAATTGGATATTTATTTTTAAGAAAAAACTGTTATAGTCCGATACATTTTGAGATAAAATTAAATTTTTGTAAGGCGTATGCATATATATATATATTTTAAACGACCTTGAAACTTTATTTTTAAGAAACAAATTTTCAAAAGTCTTGATTTTTATGATATTTGAGTCAGACAATCGTCTTGGACCGGAGTAAAGGGTAGATTTTTCAAGAGTTGCATGTTCGAAACTATGGTCATGATAATTTACTTATCAACAATACATAAAATAATCATTGCGTATATATATATATATATACATATATTCTCTTAAATATATGGTGGATCCAAAATTATGGTTCATGGGGCAAGAATAAAAATTATAGTTTCGAGAATTGACTAGAAATATAACTAACGAAATAAATAAACAATACGGGCTAAACATAAATTTGGCCTTTGAAAAAGAGTTCTGAAGCAACGAAAGCCATGCATCTTCACTGGTCGAGGAAGTTTCAAAAACAGAAAATCAAGAAATTGAACGCCTAAATCAGCCAAAGTCATAAGACCACAAAAAAAGTCCATTAATAAATACAACTTCTACGACAGATAATCTCAAGGGTGCTACAATTCTATTAATTTCGTGGCATTTTATAATATACATCGCCATCTCCGAAGATGGATCCGCAACGTTTTTGTTTTTATTTGGGTAATGATATGTTTTGTTGTGCGACATCAAATATCAAATATCGGACATCTCTTAACAAAGAATCAGGAAATGGAGGAGGTTTAAACTTTAAAGACCCCATCTTCCTATAATTCTGTTGGCTCTGGTTTTCCTCTGGTTTTCAAAGCTTTTGAGCAATCTGCAATGTTCACAAGATACATGTTTGTGGAACATTTATTGGGAGTTGGGCACCACAATGTTTTAGTTTATTCTATCACCAATCAAATCAAACCACAAACGGTATGGGTTTGTTCAGGGGAGGTGAGGTGAGGTGAGAAGGGCAGAGTAGACTATGCCTGAAATCTTTCTGCAGGTTGTTCGGGGGCTGGAGAGACTGAGATCAGGAAGGAGATTAGCCCCTGTTATTGTTAATATTGATTTTGGGCTCTGGTTTAGAATCATTGTTAATGGCTTTAACTGCATCCAAGAACAGGGCATTTGGTCGTAGCAGCAAACATATTCACAAAGCCATGGCATGGCATTGCATAGCTCCTGTTGCTGCGTCAAATAAAGTACAGTAGGTTCACATTTTCCTAACAAATCTTAAGGGGAAAGGGAAGGGGAAGGGCTGCGAATAAAGCCAACAAAAGTCACGCCTTTAAACAAAAGTCACGCCCTCCCAGGTTGGGAGTTACAGACGCAAACGGCACCAACCTCACGACGTGAATATACACTCACTCCACGTCACAGCATGTGACCGTACCCCATTGAAGGGAGAGCGTTGCGTGCACTACTATCACAGGCGCGTGATTCGTCCCTCCGCCCTCGGAATAATTCGCATTTCGCCTCCGCATCTCTGAACTGATTCCCTATATTACCCGCACCCCCTATCCCTTCCCTCTCTCTCTCTCTGGTCACAGCCAGGGAGTGTAGCGTAGCAACAACTCGAATTCGACGAATCCGATAAAGCCTCTCTCTCCCCCTCTTTCCCTGAACTTTCTCGGACACCAAATGAGATGATAATGGACCTGTCCCGCCCTTGAACTCTCTTTCTCTCACCTTGCCCTTGGTTTCGTCGCCTCTGCTTTGCTTTTCGTAAGCCCTAATTTTCACTCTCCCCAAATTTGTTACCTTCAGTGATCGAATCTCCATTCTGAACTGCAATTTGGGTATTACTCTCTCTCTCTTGCTAGCGCATTTCACCATTTTTTTAGACCGTAGTGTGTACCCCATTTCCGTTTTCCAAGTTGTTCTCCTTTAATTTTCCCTTATTTTACTGGCTCCCAATCACAGATTCACAAGGGAAGCGTTTCAAGAAAATTTGCTGTATTTTTTTTTCAACTAATTTTTTCAAACACGTTTACGTTCACTTTTACTCTCTATTTTTTTTTTGTAACAAATATTCAAATTATAGTAATTTGGATCCCGGACGAATAAAGGTTCAATCTATGTGCTGCATATCTTGGCTTCTTGAAATTTATCCTTTTATTGATTCGTCAACTGTCCATTTTGCGGGTTTCATTGGCGATGCCCGTTGTTTCTGTTGGGCAATTCTTATTAAGGTCTCCTAACTTGCTTTGTTTTTGGTATAATCAGAAGCACTTTGGTCTTTGCAACTTACTTGTCTATTGATCTAGATTTGCCCGAAGTGCGACTAAGGTGGGTTTTTTTTAGTGCTGTTTTTTCTGCTTAATTTGGTTTTAATTCGTAGAAAGTTTCATTTTTTTATATCATTGTTAGATTAGCCAGAAGTATTCTCCGAATTTTATTGCTATATGTGTTCTTTTTTTTATAAGTATTTATTGATATATTTATTCGTTAATTTATTTCTCAAATTGTGTTTCGGGCTTCTAGCGTTATGCTTTGTTTCAAGTGATTACTTCTGGTCGTTTGATTGTAGGTTCTTACATGTTTCAATTTCGCATTTTAGCCACTACGGAATGAAAGTATAAGTCAACAGAGCATTACAACCTCTCTTAACTATTATTACCTTGCAATTGGTATTTTATGGGAATTTGTTGGTGGCACTGGAATATATTAACACATGAATTTGTATACAAATGGATTTTTTTTTTCTCCGTTTGTCGTTGATTGTTCTCTTATCTTTCTTTTGTCTCAGTTTACTTTATAGTGTTTTTCTTTGAAAATGATTTTTACACCCTGGTGATTCATTTGAGGTTAGACTGTTTGGCTCTCTTCAATATTGATAACTCTGGAAACCCTTAGGGGTTGGCTCAAGTGATAAAGGCATTGGTCTTGGTGGTATGCTCTTTCTAGGTCTAAGTTTTGAATCCTCTTCGGTGCAAACAATTTCTAGGGGCCGTCAGACTAGGGGGAACTTTCCCTTGAATTACCCAAGCTGCACTTGCAAACTCTCTGTCGAGGGCTTGTGCACCCTTGGGATTAGTCGAGATTTTGTTCTCGGACACCCGGGGCCAATCAAAAAAAATATTGATAAGTCCGGAAATGTTATCCTTATAACTTTTTTATTTTTGTTTGGTTGATATTGTATTCTTTCCTCCCTGTGTTTTACAATGCTCATGAATCACTAAGTTTACTCTGTTTTCTGGTTCTCCTACTCTGTTTTATTATCATAGTTGAATGCTTACCCACTGTGTTTATTTTCTAATCTTTAGATGAATATACACAGAAAGGATCTCTAAGCCATCTTGAACAGAGTTATGACTTTTTTTTCATTATCTAATGAGTCAATTGATTGGATGTTCTACTGGAGTAATGGGGTAAAATAATGAGTTTGTTAGGTAGCCCGCTGAGACACTATTGTCCATATGCTAGTGGGATGGGTCAATAGGGAGATGGCAACACTACTTGTGATGATGGCGTGTTATTTCCTGCTCCCATACCCTTGGGAATTTACTCTTTCTCTCTAGTGAATAAGGGAGTTAGAGGAGGGCAATGCTCAAAATTCCCACACCCACTGGTTTTCAGAAATGTGAACTTCTCAAAGTTCTCTGACTTGACCTGTCAAAAAAAAAACAAAAGTTCTCTGACTTGAATGTTGGGTGACAGATATATTGTTTAGTTTTCAAAATCATTATATCATGAATGGACTTCTGGGAATCGAAAATGGAATTTGCCTTTTACTATTTGTTGATTCTGTTGCAAGATTAAGCACGCACTGCGTGAGATGTGGCAGCAGGAGCAGTGATTATCTTCAGTTGTGGGGTGTTTTTCATAATAGCAAAGGAGAAATATTTTCTTTCTTTTCTTCTTTTCTCCCCCAGGAGGGAGTTAGAAATTGGCTTATAAGTGCTTAAACTACCGTGGGACTTTTTAAGAGTAGTTCTGAGGTGAGCTTGGGGCTTATGGTTAATGGGCTTCATTCCCTCTCTTCTTCTTCTTCCTCTAATTAAAAAATAAAAAAATAAATTCAGCTAATTGATTTCACTGCTTTTAGCTTAGAGATAGTTAACTTAAAGGAGGTGTGATGGATCATTTAAACCATGTAGACATGCCACATTAATTTTTAATGGATGAGTAGGACACTACATAAAGGAAGCCTTGGGGAATAGGTTATATTTTGCTCATTACGCTCTATTTATTTCAAAGAGAGTTTCTAAGATATGGGTCACAGCTGGATTGCAACAATGAGAAAGAAATTTAATTGAAGATTTCACAACATCTGGAGGTGTGTTATGAGGAAGATTGCTGCTAGTGTCACCTTGGATGGAACAATAGTTGAATTGCATTAGTCTATTATAAATTTATTATTTTTTTGAGAAGTAAATATATCATTATTTGCTCTGTATCTTCATTACAGTGTGGGTAAGATCCCCAAATGATTGTTTCTCAATACTTATTGAGGCTTCATTTTAACTTCTTCTTTTTTTCAAGTTATGTTCTAATTCCTTGTCTTGGGGTGGCATAGTGACAATTCCATTATAGGAGTCACATGCAGTGATAGTTTTGATCAGACTTCCAATTCAGTGTTGGAACACCTGAATTTGATTTCCTTTTCATGTATGATGTTCTGCTGATAATTGGCAACTTTATGTTCATAATATATTGCAATATGGTTTTCAGGTGTGATTTGGAAATGGTGAACAGTAGCAGAGGACGACGCAGAATTGCTTCCCGACATTTCAGGGTAACTCCATATCCACTGCCTTCTTATAAGTCAGATGTTTTGGTGGATATGTGCCCCAAGAAATGTTCCAAAACTTTGGATAAAAAAGACTGGGAAGATGCGACATGTTCTGTGTGCATGGAATGTCCTCACAATGCTGTTCTCCTCCTCTGTTCTTCCCATGACAAGGGTTGCCATCCTTTTATGTGTGGAACTAGCTTCCGGTACTCCAACTGCCTTGGCCAGTACAAGAAAGCATATACTAAAGTAAACTCATCAAGTGATGGACAACACGTGCATGGCTCCATCAATGATCCCGTTCTGGTCTCAGATTCCAGTTGGCCTGTTGAGAGTTGTGAAGTCACCGAGCTTGCCTGCCCCCTTTGCAGGGGCCAGGTTAAAGGTTGGACAGTGGTTGAGCCTGCGCGAGTATATCTAAATGAGAAAAAGAGAAGCTGCATGCAGGATAATTGCTCATTTGTTGGAAATTACAAAGAGCTGAGGAAACATGTTAAGGCAGAACACCCCTCTGCAAGGCCACGTGAAGTGGATCCCATACTTGAACAGAAATGGAGACGGCTTGAGCGGGAGAGGGAGCAGGATGATGTGATCAGTACAATAAGGTCAACAATGCCAGGGGCAATGGTTTTTGGAGATTATGTAATTGAAAGTAATCATAATGGTTTTGATACAGATGAAGAGGACGAGGGTTTTGATGTAAATGCCGCAGAGAGTAATAGGGGCTTTGGGGTTGGCTTTGATAGTAATCTGGTGAATGTCTTTCTTCTATTGCACGCATTTGGGCCATCGGGAAATGATCTTGGTAGACGGCTGAGGCAGGCTGAGAGGACCTTTCACCGTGGATCGGATCAGAGTGCTGTTGGCATTCGCCACACGTCTCCTGTTGGTAGATTGGATTCCTCTGATCAAGATGACTACAATAACAGAGATGATGGTGATGATGATGATGGTAGTGTGTCACTGGTTAGCCGCCTTCGCCGACATGGCAGGGTATTATTGGGGCGATCAGGAAGGAGACGCAGGCGTAGAGAAGCCATAATGGATCAGAGATAGATCAAAATGCTACTAGAGGAGTGAGGGATACCCATCCAAAAAGAGAGGAATTGGAGAAGTTTCTCAGGTATATAGTTCAGTAGGGAAAAGAAATTAGGAAATAACTTAAAAAAAAAAAAGGGTTGGACTTCTCCTCACATTGCATGGATTACTTCTCATTTGTATTGTTGCATGGCTTGTGCGATAGACTAGCCAAGACGATGAAAGGTGGAAAGATTGTTGTTTTTCTTTCTCTGTGATGTACTTTCTTTAGATGTAATTTCCCAATTACCTTTATTCGTCTCTTTCACCTCGGTTTGTCATTTTGTTCAGGACGTCATGACCAGTCTACCTTCTTGGTAAGTTGGTAGGTTGATTAGTAGTGATGCTTTTTATTTGTTGCCTCCATTACTTGGGCTCGATAAAATGTATGGCCCTTCTTGGATGAATTATAAATTATAGTCTCATTGAGGCAAAAAGCATATGGAAAAAAGAATCATGGGAGCCCACTGCAGTTTAAAAGCTTGCTGACATGATGCACATGCATTTCAATTATACTGGGAACAATTGGAAAGGTAGAATGATTAAGAAGGCTAACAGAGACGATGAAATAATAAAAAAGAACCAAAACTAAATATAGAAGAAACTCATCTGTAGATAAACGGTAAGTCACCTGTCTCTTGTTATATTTTCCTCTTTAATTACAACTTAAAATAACTTGTGGGTGAAGAATAATAATAATAATTCTTGAATCAACGGTACTGCCAATCGGCCAACGCTCCAATGCAATGTTTCAAGAAATGAGCAAGTCTCTAAATCAAAAATTTAAACTCGTCGACAAAGAATCCAACATGTCAAATCAACGATTCTAATCCTCCAAGGTTGAAAGGAAACAAAAGCTGCATTACACGAGATTGAATGCTGTAAATATTAGAACATAACTTAGACAAGAAGGAGCTTTCTCCGGGGCCCAACAATATGTAATGGTTACAGAGAAAGCAAAATGTCAAGAATTGAGGGGCAACCTGGGACAACCTAAGTAAGAAGCCGTTTATTATGGACTAGATGTCCAATCTTCCAGCCACTGTAGATTTAAAATGTAATGTTCGTGGATAAAAATGACTTTGCGAGTTTGTCTTAATCGCCAACTTCCCTGGCTTGGTTTTGCGCGGCATAGTCATTGCAGAAGTCCTACCTTTTCTGGTCGCATTAATGGCAAATATCCCTGGAGAAATGGCTGAAAAAAGATCAAACTTGTGGGAGAATCCGAATGAATTATGCTTTCAACGGAGAGCCCACATCCTAGGTGGAGGCTATGAGGGATTGCCACACCAACAATAGATGTGTGTTGATGGTACTCCAAACCAGGCTACACAAATAATTGAGCTGATTTTGGGGTGCACACTACTTTATATAAATGCTACAAATCCTTCGCCCTCCTTATACCCGTCGGGATACCATAACATACAGGTGATGCCCCAATCAAGAACGGGAGTGTGCAAGCCTCACGAGCCTGAGCCATGAATGATCCAATCTTTCGTCTATGGTTACAGAAGTCCTTAAACAAACTTGTTTCACAAGCTTCAGGTGATTTTTTCCTTTGGGTTTTTCTCCTTGCATTACCTTTACAGCCCCTTATGGTCATTGCCTCAAGTTCTGCACACAATAAATCACATTGGACACAACCCAAGGAACAACTGGATCTTTCTCTCAACCAAGCATCAAGCATGGCTTTCCCAAATCGGTCAATATCCTTGTCTGTCACTTCCCATAGATTGGCAACAATGACAGGAGAACCAGCTAGCAGATAAGATAGGGGAGTGCCTTGCGGAACGTAGCAGCCATTTAGCATCAAGGAGCCGCTACTGCAGCCCATCAAGAGAGTAGCAGCACAGTTTTCAAGTTTTTGAATCTCATGCCTGGGAATGTACTGTGCTCCTGTACCACCCATACAGAAGTAAAATTTAACATGATTGAAGGGAGAGTTTGCGAACCAAATCAATAGTTCCAGGAGGAATGCATGGATAAAAAGAATATATGAAATAACATTAGCATACCACTTCCATGGCCAAAATAAATGAAAAGATCGTGACTTTTTAAGGCTGCAATCAATTCTTCAGCCGTTGGTGCAGATCCAGCCTTCCCCTGTAGAGTAATTTGCATTTACACTAGTTAATCTAAGAAACAAGCAAGCAATTAGGAATCTCTTAAATTTCGTACATAGCTTGATTAGGAATTATATCAAAAGTTTAAAAAACTAATGCAGTTGTGCAGTCCAAAGATGGCATGCGTGTGCAGGAGTATAAATACATGTATAAATCTACATATGTATGAGGGGAACTTCAACTGGAAATCCCTGTTATGGACAGCCAACGGCTCCTTTAAGGACCAAAGAAGTAACCAGGAAAGTTACCTCCAGGTTCTGGTCTCTAAACCACTTCTCAAATTCAACTTGTGTGCTGCTGAGATCACCACTGGGATTCAACAGGTAAAATGCGTCCAAGGGATCTATCAGAGGAAAGCTAGCAACAATCTTCCCAACCTGCTCTTGATGGTGGTGGCTTCTATCAAGTGCTGCAGAGATGCTGCCAACAGAAGGCATGCGATAAACCTCCTGGTTTCTTAATATTGGTAAATTCTCCCATGGAAGCATCTGCCAAGGTCAATGGTCTTGTTTAAAAAAGGGCATAAAAATAGGACATATCATCCCCCCTTCCCCAAAAAGATACAATAATCACAGCAGACCAGGCTTGATACACAAGTGTGTTCAATCCTTAATTTGCCTAGCTAAGCAAAGATAAGGCACCTCCAAAATACAATGAATTTTGCTCATAAGTACGTGTCAAAAACTATGGCTGAAGAAACCGATGTAGCAGTGTCACATGTGACTGCCCACCAATTTTGTAAATTCCTTTTAGTAAAAAAAAAAAGTTCGTCCCTAGAATTTCTCAATTAAATAAAGTCAATTCCAAATCATTTGAATAAGTGGAACAAAGTCAAACACAACTTCAAGATTAATTGCTGGCTCTGTAAAGTTTTGAAGACTGAAAAAAAAATGTAAAATCAAAGACCCACCTGCACCTCACAGTCCAACACTAAAATTATTGCTTCTCGATTAATAGAGCCTTCCCCTTCAAGCTTTTTCACTGCTTCCTGCACTAATTGGAAGGCCAACTCATCCTGTTTCTCGATTCCATTGGCCGCATTGAAAGATGTCCCACGGTTTGCTTCATCACGATATCCTACTTTATCAACAGAGTAACCTCTCCTTAAGCAAAGCTGCAAAACTCCTGCTTCTTCAAAGGCATCCTTGGAGCCTCCAAGAATAACATTAAGAAGGCTTTCATTGACTTCCAGCTTACACTTGGATTTTAGATCATGCACCAGTTTCTTATGTACCAAGTCCAGGTGCTTGCGATTAGACCATTCTCCTAGAAGCACATATCTAAAGGAACCCAACCATGAATCTTCTAAGTTCCTGGTCAATGGAATCATGGAAGTACCAAACATTATATCATTTCTCATGCAATATAGTGAAATTCTATCAAGAGCCATTAATTAAGAGAAGAGCATAAGTTGGCAGTATTTACATCCTAAACTAACATCTATCCAATTGAAGAAAGACAGAAACAAAGTTGGTACGTCTGCCTATTCCAAATCATACTAATGAGCCCATGCTGCAAGTCCGCACATGGTAACATAGAAACTTTTTTTTGATAAGTCAAGGTAACATAGAAACTTACAAATATAAAAGGAAACATTCTATTACAAAAGGGAAGAGTGGTAACCTACCTCAACAATTTACCAAGTCGGCGATCAAGCTCCTTTCTCCACATCCACCACATTGTCCTATTACTTTTTGTATCTTCTATAGGAAACATTGAAGATGACAAGTAATTCTCCTCCAATATTAGCTTAAACGCAGGAGCTACATCATCAACCACAGTAGAACCCCATGGACAGTGCCAATGTTTATTACCCACATCCAAACTCTTACAAAGTTTACGACAGCCAGAGTTAGCATCATCATCTGAATATTCTGCTACAATTTCCAAGGTTATTTAGGATGTTCTAAATAAGTACTAGTGCTATGTAAGATTTCCATGAATTTGCATGCCTCTGTTAAGATAAATACCTGCTCTGACAGGATCCACGGGCAGAAGTAAAACAACAGGTTGACTCGTAGAGTTAAAGCGTGACACTAGCATCCATGCACCAACGCATGTAGGATAAGGCAGCAAATTTTTTAGTAATCTAGCATAAGCACCTCCGAGCAAACTTATGCAAACCACTGTCACGCCTGGAAGGCCAGCAAAGAATTTTGTTACAAATTCTTCAAGTTTCTGAGTAGAGTCAGGTGCAAGTCTGCAACAGGACAAAGAGACTGATTTAGTTAGAGAGTGATTTGATGCTTCAGTTATAAAAGCAGCAGGTACAACCTCAGCAAGTTGCTTGCTTCTTCTCCTCTGCAGGTCAAGCCAGGAACATATGGACCCTGAAAATATAATTTATTAACCTACGAAACAGCATATGCTACTTATGCACTGGAGAACCACGAAATGACTTAAAAACATAACACCAAATTTTCCCTCTTCTTTTATTTTTATTTTCACATAGGACCAAGATTCATATGCTTTGCATGCATATCTAAGGAAGTATCCAAAGGTGTAAGCAACAGTTGCTTTATGAAAATGCTTGGAAATAGTTGAAATGATTAGCGTATAATCTCAAATAAAGGAGAAGTTCACAAAACTTGACATAGATGACATGTTCTATCACAAGATTAAGTGGTTGGGCCAAAAAGTGCACCAAAAGGATAGGCAACAGATACACTTGCAGGCATACCTCAGCATCCACAAGGTGTTGGACTTTGGATCTCCCAGTCATATTTGAAAATAACTGGTAATTAAGATGAGTGCCAAGTGAAGCTTGATGAAAATATGAAGCCCATTGATAGTCAGTGAGTACTTTGCAGGAAGATAGCAATGGAAAAAGCTTAGTTGAGGCAGAAAGTACATACACAGTAGCCAGTAGTTGAGAAACCTGTTGTATCAGTAAATGGTAATAGTTAATCAACTTGATTACATGAAAGGAAGTCAACTCGAGCAAGAGAAGAAAGAGCTTTCAAAAGTCCTAACTGCAACACGTGGAAGCCAAGGTAAAAGTGGAAGTGGAATCAACCTGGGCTGAACTCTGAAAGTCCAAGGTCCAATGAGGGTTTATCTTTTTTGCATAGAACAGGACTAACACCATATCCAACTTGAACCAGTAAGCTGAAGTCCAAATCAATTTTATTGACAAGGAGAGAAGTATTATGTCCCCAAATCTGATTCAAAAAGTCCTAGACTCTAACAATGTCAATGCAATCAGATCCATTTTTTTTTTTTTTTTTTGATAAGTAAGAGATAGATATTATTGATATGAATGAAATAGGCCAAAGCCGTGTACACCGGAAGTATACAGAAAAAGTCCTAAATACATTCTACCTTTGCTGCAATCAGATCCATTCTAAAACCCATTGTCTTTAAATCAAAACAGGAATTTTATACAAAAATAGATAACCATTGTGAGGGTCTTTTTTAATCTGTAAATTTTAATAAAGCGTTATTAAAAAATTATTAAAATTGATATTAGGTTCAAAGTCAGATGATCCAAAACTACCTTCTCAGTAGTATAATTCAGTATCACCTTTTTATTTATTTTTTTGATAGGTAATAAGAGATTTTATTCCAAGTAAATAGGCATTGCCCAAGTACACATGAAGTATATAAGAGACTACACCTAAGAACAAGCTAAAGCAAAACAGAACTAAAATAAAGCATTACAAATATTCATATCCCTCACTAGATTGTTCAGATTGTTCACCCAAAAATTTAAAGCGCTAAAGAAAAAATCCCTAAATTCCCCCATTGTGCGTTCACAATCTTTGAAGCGCCTCCCATTTCTCTCAAGCCATAAACACCAAAACAAACACGAAGGAATCATCCTCCGCTCAGCTGTACTACCTTCACATCCAGCAGCAGCTTGCCAGCTAGCCAAGAAATCCACCACATGGAAAGGCATCACCCAAGCAATGCCTACCCTTGCAAATAACTCATTCCACAAGGCAGTCACCATTTCTCAATGAAGAAACAGGTGGTTAACAGATTCACCACAAGGCAGTATCACCTTTTTATAATGAGGCTTAATTTCTAGTCCCCGTACTAATTGAAAGCCACAGATGTAGGTAAACTGCTGAAATCACTCCTAATATAGGTCAAAATGTCACAAATCATGACCTTATAATTTTTCATCATTTATACAGCTTTCAACCATGTTTTAATAGAAGAATCAGAATTTAGACCCAGTCCAAGAATAATGGTCTC
This sequence comes from Carya cathayensis, assembly GCA_011037825.1. Classification (NCBI taxonomy): domain Eukaryota; kingdom Viridiplantae; phylum Streptophyta; class Magnoliopsida; order Fagales; family Juglandaceae; genus Carya; species Carya cathayensis. The sequence goes on along the minus strand of QGSO01000386.1, from coordinate 258,791 downwards.
CCAGACATGAAGATATCTCTACCTGCATTTTTCCCATGAGTTAACTATATTTTTTTTTCCGACTACATCACTGAGATCAGTATCCTTAAAAATAATTCAAGGTAGCCAGACCAAGATAAATCGTTGAATTGATATAAGAAACTACTCGAGTTTAGAGAAGCACATGGACAGTTCATCCAGGGAATTTGAGTTATTATGCACCAGAAATTAACACAGACCAAAAATAAATAAGCTCAAAGGATCTTCTGAAGGGAGACAAAAATAACTCCTAGAGATCAAGAAAGATTCAGTATCATCAAATTATCAAGTACGGCAGTCAAAGCAATGACCAAACATTCCTTATTGTCAAATATATCTAGGACAACATTGAAAGAAATAAGACAAAAAAACCATAAAAATCAAGATAAAGAAAATTTAAAGAAAGGTTGACCTTCTCAAAAAGTAGAGGAACCTCACGGCAGAGAACAAATGCCAGCATCAACCAAGACACTAGTTTTGAGACATGAATGTTACATAGATCACAGCAAGCGGTCCTGATCACAATTCCAACAAAAAGAGAGAGGGAAAGGAAGTTATTTGCAAAAAGTCAATGACAATAAAGTAGACATTACTGCTGTGATAGATGCAGAAAATGTATATACATGCTTATGTCGTAGGTATAATTTAATCGATTCTCAATTTGTCCAAACATCGCTGAGTGAGGAGAGTGATCTGTCAAACCCACCAACTAGGATAATATTTTGAGTGTGCCTGCTGTGATAGATGCAGAAAATGTATATACATGCTTATGTCGTAGGTATAATTTAATCGATTCTCAATTTGTCACAAACATCGCTGAGTGAGGAGAGTGATCTGTCAAACCTACCAACTAGGATAATATTTTGAGTGTGCCTGCAAGCATGTGAGTACAATACAAGAGAGAACGATCTTCTCATCTAACACAAATTTCAAATGAATGAGAAGGACAATGATATGAAACAAATATGGTCATGATTTCATGAGGTGACTGAGATATTAAAGAACTTCTTAAAAAAACAAAATCCACTTACCAGAGCATCTTCAAAGGGTATCTTAAAAAAAGGGGGGAACTTGAACTTTTCACGCACAAACTAGATTAATGGTCAGATCTAAACTGATGGTAAAAATTGAAAATTATTCGTAGATAAAGGGTTATATTGGAACTTTTGGTAGTTTAGGGTGTTAAATGAAAATAGGTGGTAGTTTGTGGGTGAGAAGTGCAGTTCCCCAAAAAAAATAAGTCAACATCAGCACATCTTATTAAGAATCAGAAATAACTATGTGTTGATACCACTATCATTTTTACAAATTCTTTGAAAACAATAGGGGAGGAAGAGAAAACACACATTTCCAGTACAGATATGAATAAAATGCATGAAAGATCTACTTTTATATATAAGTAGAACGAATGAAAGATACACAAGCACCTACAGTTACAAATACCTTGTATCCTTGGAAGGGTAACTCTTCAAAGAATACCAACATATGTTGTAAAGTAGTACTGCACGCTCAACAGCAAACACATCTCCGGCAATCTCCTTCCCAAAAATATCAAGCAAGGAAGTGAGAGGAACAGAAGAGTTGGTATGAATCTGACCAGATGGGTTTCTGCTGACTAGGACTGCTATGCTTTGGAAAAACAATTCGTGTGTTTCATGAATCTGACCACGGTTCCCAAAACATTTTCCTGAAGACGAAAACATAACAGTGATAAATACAAAGTCTCCATAGTTGCAAGAATGAGGCCTAAAAAACAAAAGCATTATCTTCATGTGATACATCACCTTGCGAGCCCCTACTGGTTCTGGATTTGTTTTTTAGGTTGATATAACTTGGTGTTGGTTTCAGTCGTTTTCAAGTACTAAGGTTTTGTTCCAACAATGAAGTGAGCATAGTTATAAGAATTGATATGGGTTAATTGATATCACTTCAGCTACAAAATGCAGCCTGTGAACTCCTACCTAACTCCAATTCCCAAAGCTCTAGTTACAGCAGCTGAAAAAGGTAGTCAAAAGAAAGGTTTTTATCAATGGCCACAAAAAATGAAGGGTACATTGTTGAAATGCTGCCTCCATCAACTAAGGACCAAAAATGCTGCTTCTATAAAATCCAAACTCATTCCTGAACTAAAATCACCAAAGTTGATAGTATCCTCAGCCATGCCTAACCTAGTTTAACAATTAGAAGCAAAATAATAACTACTTATATTAGTTAGTGCTCAAGTTTAAAAATGAAATGAAACGTGAGCACTAAAGTTTAAAAATATAGCAAAAGAAGGAACTGGGTATTTACACCTCTTACCCCCTATTTAACAATTAGAAGCAAAATAATAACTAATTATATTAGTTAGTGATCAAGTTTAAAAATGAGCACTAAAGTTTAAAAATATAGCAAAGGAAGGAACTGGGTATTTACACCTCTTACCCCCTATTTAGGTTTTGTAATGCAACAAAACTATCTTTCCCTTCATAATGAAATCAAGTGTATGTTGTACAATGGTGCTCTCATAATCTGATACCCCACTCTCTACAGCTTCGGGCTTCTCATAATCAATGGGCAGACCACGACCACTACCTTTAGATTACTTCTGAAGGCTTTCTTTCTCTGATCTGATTGAAAAGTGGAGGAATTCCTAAAAGAAAGGAAAGGGAGGCAGCCTTGAGGAATGAATAGGGTGTTCGGACTTCCTTTTTTACTATTTTGATAGAGGGGGATGGAGAAAGTGGACAAAACAGACTCGCATGTTCTTTACATGTTTTGGGCATCCAAGACCCAATAATACAGTTATCTCATTCCAACTCTATAGGAGTCAATTTACATATTTAAGAAGCAAGCGATTTTGTAAATATGTAAAGTAAGAGAACAATTTCATATGTTGGCACCTTCTAAAATGTACAAAAACAAGGTGAATAGGATATCAAGACAAAACACCACCAATTCAATGCTCCTTTTGTTGGGGAGAGGAGGAATTGACAGATAATATATAAACTGAAAACAATTTTCAGATGCTGTCACCATCTGAAAACAACATAGTAAATAGGATATCAAGACAAAACAGCACCAATTTGATGTTCTTTTTTGTTGGGGGAAGGGTGATCGACGAAAAATATATAAAATTATCGCCTTGAAAATGGCTGCAAGCATATTGTCAATAAATATGTGATCTGAAAGGAAAAGAGTAACTTAATTTGTATTTTAAATGACACATTGTCTTTATAGGATACAAGTTCAAATAGGGCCAATTTACTGAAGTGTTTGTGTGGGAGAACTACTCTGTGAATGATCAGAGCAAAACAGTTTGTACATACCTATGTCAGTGAGAAGCCTCGATGAAAGCCGTCTTCGGACAAACTCCCACTTCAGATGAATAAAATTATTCAATAACCCAGATTCTATAACTTCCATTACAAGGCACTGCCAACACCACATGTTGTTGCAAATGCATTTTATTTTAACGCCAAAAGCAGCATTACAACTTTTTTTTTCCCGGAGTAACTCTTGCTGAGTAAATGTATTGGAGGAAGGTGCATTATCACCTTTCAAATATCTTGAAATGCAGACTTGAAACTCACCAGACGTGCTCATACTTTGGTTCTGCATAGATCGATATCTGGAACGAGTTAACCTTGAATTATTTTCAGGGATTAAACAATTCTCCTTTACCAAAGGCTTGGGAGCATTATTTCTGAACTTTTTGGCTTCCACCTTGGTTTTTGGCACATCCCTTTTTTTCCTGCTATCTTGTTCAGTTGGCACAAAATGAGCAGAATTATTACTGACACCACATTCAGCATCTTTCACATGATTTTTCTTAAGTACTGTACTTTCAGCATTCACCTTTTCAGGGAAAGTAACATGGTTTTTCCACACGGAAAGATTTAGTTTGTCCAGGGCCAATTTGTACAGATTTTCAGCATGCAACAATCTCTCTACAGAAATCTCTGCTTTAGTACTATCAAAAGTATTTTGTGATAAATCACCAAGATGCTGATCAATTGTTGCTTCCATTATCAATCTACATTTAATGCAAGAAAAAGCTGTGCTAGTATCAATCAAAATTTTCTTGGCACTTTGAAGTTCCTTCTCTGCCAAATCCCAAAGTCGTTTCTTGCGGTATAGTTTTCCTGTAAAAATCCAAACATATTCAGTAAGTTAGCTCACAACTAAGTTTCTTTCTGACCAAGTAGGGAGTGAACAATTAACATTCAAAGGAACAAATGCAACAAGAAGTATAATTTGATACCTAAGACAGAGGAGAAAGCAACTATAAATGGTGGCAAGATCTGTAAGCAAGAGATGTTTTTTCCCCAATTCAAAAAAGTTTCAGCTTCAGCTCCATTTCCAATTATTTCATGAATAATTCCAACCTGCATGTTATATGATCGTGCCAACGATTCAAATGTTAGCAAAAAAGGGCAAGAACACTGAGGTTGAGTTCAAGAACAGAAGGAAAAACAAGCCAAACCTGAAGAATGCTTTCAAGATAACATTGGAGTACATTCCATGGACTTAGATAAACGCCATCCAAGTCCCATGAAACAGTATGAGAGGACAAAATTTCAATAGCAACTGATCTGTGAATATGGAGATTCTTAAGGCCATATGTAAGCTTCTGAACGATATCCCCCGTGTCACTGCACCTTTCAGTCTGCTGCTCAACAGAGTACATAAATTTCTCTTGAAAAAGTTTTGTACGCAATCGATGAGCTTCTTTTGCATATGAAAGAGCCTTAAGAGAAGAAAAGTCATTAGAAAACAGAAATTATAATGAGATAAAAGAGACAAGTGCATATTTATAAGAAGCCAAGAAAATAACCCACTAAAAAGTGTAAAACATCAAGTAACTTGAGAAGAGTTTGGTGGTTTTCAAGATCTTCAAATGACTCTAGCCAACAGCCCCGGAATCAAATTGTATATCTTCTGCCAATAAATAAGAATACGAGGGTGAGGTCACTGGTTTAATCTTGTAGGAGTGAGTAGATTACCTATCAATTTCTTTAAGGGGAAACTACACTTTGCACCTCCAAATTGATACTGGTATTTACTCTTGTAAAGTATCTTTTTCAGGTAAGATTTTCAACAATTTTTTTCTTTATGAGTTCCTATTGCCCAAAGAAAGAAAACAATACTTTACATCTTCCTCTGGAAAATGCATTTTACATGGCCTACATGTTTAGCAGACTTTTTAAAGGTTTCTTTCTAGGGCCATTCACTTATTTTCTTCCATTTCTGTTGGTAGTTTATCCTATAATCCACAGTCATCTGTTTGCTGTGTTTCTTCCGCACAAGTTTGAAAAAGTGGGTTCTAAATGCTTCCACGTTTTTCCACTTTTTTCATCTTGCAAAATATTTATTGCCAATTAGTATGTGTGTGTGTGTATTGATTGTATGACCATTAGTATGTACCAGCAACATCTTCTTTGGTCAGTGAAATCTTAAATCTAAAGTTACTCCAAATTTATTACTTCTACATTTGTCCTATTTAAATTTCCCAAGTTTAACAACTTCACTTTAACCTTAATGAATTATAAACAGCAGCACAAAGCCAAAGGGTTCAATATCTTGAACTCTAACTGGAAAAGATTAAATGCCAAATGGTATTAGAAATTTAGAACTTTTCTAAAATTAGTATACACCAACATCCCAGGATAAAGCAACTTACAAGATTGAGTCTAGGTAGCATAAATTCTAAAAGCAAACTGAACGTGAGTTACCTCAATTAACCTCCCATTTAAGATGAGTCTTTCACTCAAATCATGGTATAGATATCCAGCAAGGAACACAGAACGACTGGGCACAGGAACCTGCAATAAGAATGACAGATAAATTATATTGGCCGCAGATTAAAAACCAGCAGAAGGCACGTCAGAGATTCTTACACTTGAAACGAGTTCAAATGCAGCCTCTTTCACTTCATCAACTGTGATATCTGATATAAAAGAGCTCTCAAGATTACAAGAGCCCTGGGAATTTGAAAATAAAAATGAAAAACTCTGTTGGAAACCAACTATTAATGGCCTGGACCCCGATAGACAGTGTACCCAGAAATCAACAGAGTTAGAATGTCCACCACAATGCTCTGATAATTCAATGAATGCCTCATTTACAGGTGAAACACAAAGTGCATGAGTAGTCCTTCTACACTCCCACAGCATGGCCAAGCAATTCTCCAGGGGGACATTCTTCAGTTTGAATAATCTAGACATCAGCCTATATATGTCAGGGTGAAAATCCATGCAACCCTGAGACCATAGACAGAGAAAGCAATGCTGTAATTGAATGGACATTATGTCAAGAAAAATGCATAGAAATATGTCCACTTTAGAACCTAAAGCACCTGATACAATAAAGAGACAAACCTTCATCGATAACAAATCAATAACATTATACAGCAGTAGCACTGTATTTTCAGGCACGATGGAGCACGGGTCATCTGCAGAGCAATGATCTGGAACAGAAATGCTCAACCATAGATTTATGGCAGCAATAATATCTTGGAAGATTAGCTGCTTCAAAAAAAACCAAGCAATATTAAGTAAAACATATAAATACGCATACAACATTTAAAGAATTAATTACTCAATTCTGGAGACTAGCCTTTTAAGCATTAACACCTTTGAGTTTGGTTCAATTTCCTGGGTACATAGCGCACGTACGCAATAAGTCACAGCTAATTGATGACAAGTTGGGATTCCACGGCTACATGTTTCACCATATGCCTCTTTCTGTTTGAGTAACTATTTCATGACAGTCAAAACACAAATCCAGAAAGAGCAAGGACTAAATATTTAGTCAATGATGAAGACAGAAAAAAACAGAACTAAATAACTTACAATTGTAGATATGGAATCAGATAGACACTGAATACAGTCTTTCAAACCTTCGATTCCACGGGCCCTTAATGCCATTCCCTTTCTACCTAAAAGTCTTGACTTTTGTAAACAACTATCAGGTGTAACATACACATCTCGCAGGAGGATGTCTATAATTTTCATTTGCATTTTATAACAAAATTCTGGGTACAGAGCACTCATTTCCTCGTAAGCAAGCATCTCCTAAACAAATTCATGAAAGAGATAGACAGAAAATAGCTGAGCCACACTTTATAATTATTTTTTTTTCTAAGTAAGAAAGTCATAAAATCTCGACAGAGGCCTGACCTGCTCTAAGATTATGCCAATTGCCCTCTTGTACACTTTTGTAGAAGATGACAGCAAAAAGTACAAGATTGGAGAACTATCCCCCTCATTCAAATCCTTACAACGTCTACATTCTATCTGCATATCAAATATTGATATGGCTGAGGAAGTAAGAAAAGTTATAATGACAACATTTGAAAGCTCGCAAAACATACCTTGACCCACTGTCTCACCAAAGGCACTGGCGCTGGCAACCTTTCAATGACCTTTGCAGCAGCAGACCAATCTTCAAGGCACTCTGCAATTACTCTTTCTGCCTTATGATGGTCGCATTGATGGAGAACATCCAAAAGAAAAGCGCCTCTTGTGCATGCATCATTAACAAATTCTATAATAGAATCTTCGGAAAGATCACCAACTAACCCCTCTGATTTCTGTACAGAAAATTGGCACAGATGTTTAACACAAGTCCATGACGCCCTGCAACATAATTTCAATGCCTTTGAAGCCTGCAAAGGTAGAATCAATTCTTAACTTAAACAAACCAGAAGCTTTAAAGCCAATAAAGTACAGTCAGATAATGTAGAAAAAAAGGTAACATAATGTCAGAGGGTAGGAACAAAAAGAACCTATCAAGAGCTCACTACCCCGGCTGCGTACAAGCAATAACTTAACAATATCAAAGCAGGGTAATAAAAGTGATATTATAGCAGCAACCAAACTCCACCTCATTCGCTAGCACCTCACTGCCCTTTTGCAATTCCAATGTAAACAACCACAAATAATAGAAGCAAACAATACATCAAAACGATTAGGATGAAATTTCCTAAAACACAATTAAAAAGTTTTTTTTTTTTTTTAAAAAAGAGTGACTATAAACTGAAAAGGTTCAATCTTAAATAAAATTATGGAAGCAACCAGTTACAACCGCAGGAGACTATTAAAAAAAAAACACTAAAAGAACATGTGCCACTAAAAGTTAAAAAAAAAATACCTCTTTGACTTGCTTACTTCTGTACAAACATACACCAATATTGTGAAAAGAGGCAAATAGGTGTTTTAGCTCTTGAGGTTGAATCCATTCGCTGGTAATAATGTGCTTAACTAAGTGAGTGTTACCCTGAAAAAAGAAAGGTAAAAAATTACCTTGATTGAGACGCACATACCATTTTGTCCCACAATAAGTAAAACTGTAAATAGAACCAAAATAAATGAGCTAGTAAAAGCTCATGCTTAGGTCATCAAAATATTACACAATGAGAACGCCAACCTTCATGTTGAGCTTTGTTCTTATGGAGAGGGTAAAAGCAGCGACAGCAACAGTAAGTACAGCTTTTCTGTTTTCGTCAAATCCATCTCTCTCTCTTTCATATGAACAACTACTCACATGAAGAAACAAATTCAGAGAAGCCTTATTGCTAACTTGATTTATCTATAAACCATGCCAGTAAACATTAAAGAATAAAAAACTCCCAAAATAATATATATACATAAGTTTCAGCCATCCATAACTCTTCTTGGGCAGAACACTTTAGAATTCATTCTTTCATGGACCCTTTTTGCTGATATTTAAGACTAAGACAAGGAAATGAAATATAAATAAAAAATCTAAAATGTGCGTCTCAAATGCTAGATTGGCGAATGAGTAGTAGGGTGATGGAGAGTATAATTTTACAGTCTCAAAATGCTTTTGTGAGAGGAAGGCAGATTTTAGATGCTGTTTTAATTGCTAATGAGTGTTTGGAAAGTAGAATTAAGATGGAGAAAGCTGGTATTCTTGTCAAATTGGATATGGAAAAAGCTTATGATCATGTAAGCTGGGATTTTCTTGAGTATTTATTGAAGAGATATGGTTTTGGAGTTAAATGGTGTTCGTGGATAAAATTCTGTGTTTCGACTCCTAAATTTTCTATTTTGGTGAATGGAGAACCGGCTGGTTTCTTTGGTAGTTCCCGTGGTTTGAGGCAAGGCGATCCCATTTCCCCCTTTCTCTTCGTTATGATCATGGATGCTTTTAGTAGAATGATTGACAAAGCGGTGGAGGGTAATTTTCTGTCCAGTTTTGTGGTGGGTAATGAGAATAGGAATAGTCTGAAGATTTCTCATTTATTATTTGCTGATGATACTCTGGTTTTTAGTGAGCCTGATTTTGATAATTTACGTGCTTTAAGAGCTTTGTTGCTGTGTTTTGAAGCTGCTTCAGGGTTAAAAGTTAATTTATCAAAGTCTGAAATTGTTCCTGTGGGAGCTGTTCAGAACTTATCAGATTTGGCTAATATTTTGGGGTGTAGGATTTCTTCTTTGCCTTTGAAATATCTTGGGCTTCCTTTGGGGGCTTCTTTTAAAGCAGTGGACATTTGGGATGGTGTGATTGAAAAAATTGAAAGAAGGTTAGCGGGTTGGAAGAGGATTTATTTGTCTAAGGGGGGAAGATTAACTCTTATTAAAAGTTCTTTGTCTAACCTGCCCACATATTTCCTTTCTCTTTTTCCTCTTCCCGCAAGGGTTGAAAAGAGAATTGGGAGTTTGTTTCGGAATTTCTTATGGGGTGGTGTTGGTGGGGAAATGAAGTTTCACTTGGTCAGCTGGAAGAAAGTTTGTCAACCTATGGCTGGTGGTGGTTTGGGGATTAAAGATTTGAGGGTGTTTAATAAAGCTTTACTTGGCAAATGGCTTTGGAGATATCATTTGGAGAGTGAAGCCCTATGGAAAAATGTGATAGATGTGAAGTATGGAAGTTTGTGGGGAGGTTGGTGTTCTAAAGCCTCTAGTGGAGCATATGGGGTGAGTTTGTGGAAGTTTATTAGAAAAGGGTGGGATTTTTTCTATAATAATTTTAGATTGAAGGTGGGGAACGGTAAAAGAATTCTCTTTTGGCATGATTTGTGGTGTGGGGATACTGCTCTTAAGCTGGAATTTCCTGCCTTGTACAGAATTGCGAGGGATCAAAATGCTGCTGTTTATGATTCTTATTGCAGTAGCAATAATAAGGTTGATTGGCATGTTATTTTCATAAGGGATGTTAACGATTGGGAAGTGGATGAAGTTCAGGCTTTGTTAGTTAAACTTTACAGTACTAAGTTGATGATTGAAAGGGAGGATAGTATGGTATGGATTTCAGCTGGAAATGCTAAGTTTTCAGTTGCTTCCTATTATAAAGTTCTGTCAAGTCATGGTAGTTGTGAATTCCCCTGGAAAAGTATATGGAAAGTGAAAGTTCCTCTCAAGGTTGCTTTTTTCTGTTGGGTGGCTTCTTTGGGCAAAGTTTTGACTACCGATAATCTTAGAAGGAGAGGATTGTTTATTTCTGATTGGTGTGTCATGTGTAAAAAGGATGGAGAATCTGTAAATCATCTTTTCCTTCACTGTGAAGTGTCTAGACTTTTGTGGGATGAGGTTCTGAGCTGGACTGGTTTGCATTGGGTGATGCCCAAAGATGTGGTGGATTTAATGGCTGGGTGGAAGGGTTTGAAGGGTTGTAAGAAGGCAGCATCGGTTTGGAAGATGATTCCTCCTTGTTTCATGTGGTGCTTATGGATCGAAAGAAATAGGAGATGTTTTGAAGACAAAGAATGCTCTTTGGAAGATCTTAGGGTTTTTTTCTTGAGTACTTTGGGTTTTTGGGCGAAAGTTTATGTAATGGTGGATAATTTTCTGAATCTGTTTTAGTTCTCTGGGTTGTTTTCTTTTTGTGCTGGAAGTTGTAGGCTTCTCCTTTGTATACTTCCTGTGTACTTGGACTTATGCCTATTTCTTCAATAAAATTATTACTTATCAAAAAAAAAAGTAGTACATGTGACATTTACCCTCCACACTTCTATCCAAATGAATCATAAGAAAAATGAGGACCAATACCATATCATTTGGAAAGCAGATTATGATCCAGATTCTACTTGGTAGACTATCAACCTTTTGCCATATTATTTCAGCCACAATGGTTTCCATAAATGCATACAACATTACAACCCCTTTTATGGACAAAAAGCCTTTTGTCACAGCTATAGCGAAGAAAGGACATAAATAACGATTTCTAAAATTGGGTTCACAAAAAGAAAAAAAGAAAAAGGAGTAAAGTCCAAGTAAAACACCACCCAACTATATCTGAAACAACAGTAAAGAAATTAAACCACAGGAAAGCCAGTAACCGCTGCCGGGGGGGGGGAGGGAGGCGGAGAATAAATTGAAGGAACACCCTATGTGTAGATCAAACATACAGTGCGGGCTTTAAGGGATGCCAAGGAAAAGAAACAAATGAAAAAAAAATAAACGGGGTAATGGTAAGTTACCTTTGACAAGAAAGAAAAATATCAGCAAAGTGATATAATGCGTCCTGGATTATATAGAGTTTTGTAGTAACAAAAGCATCTTCATTTTCAGTAATAAGCTGTTTCCTTTCTGAATTTACTAATTCAGCTAGTGGATGGCATAAGAATTTCAATGCATTTAAGTATACCGCCAGAGAAGCTTTTCTTTTCCTCTGTTTGCAAGGCATGGAGACTTCATAATCAGAACTCAACTGTGAACAAATCTGACAAGCAGAATCTGTATATTTAACACAATTCTCTTTACAGTCAATATGAAAGTAACTATCACAAGAACCAAGTAGAGCAGCTAAATTCTGCAGTATTTTCCCATCATCGTGTAAAACTCTAATTGCAGACTCATTTTTAGCACCATCAGCGGATGTGAGACCATCACCTCGGGACTTAACATCTGAATTGATAAGGTGCAACCCAGCAGCATAAAGCCTGATTATCATATCAAACGGTGGCCTAACCTGCCAAGAAAACTTAATTAAAATATAATGCGGACATTAAAAAAAACACAAATGAGAAATGCATATAAACAGACCACGAAAACAAGATACCTTATGGGAATCACCTGCTATTTTGTTCAGATGTGTTGCCATTGGAATACATAAGTTTGCACTTGCAGTCCGGCATTTATTGGCACAATAAGAAACAAGATCAACATACTCTATTCCAGGATTTTCCATTTCAAACTGGAAAAGAATAAAATATATCAATAAAACACTACTTAAAAACCAAGGCCATGTCTGGTCAATTCCAATTTTCAACTTTTAACCAAGCATATTTCAATCAAATTTAAATTTTATTATTTCAACTTTTTATCTAATCATTTACCAAGATTCCATAAAAAGTAAAAAATATAAAAATCAGAACAACTTTTACAAAAATAAAAACCAAAAGATCCCAAAAAATTACATTTAAACCAAATTTTTTAATTCCGTTCCATTCCAGCCAGACTTTTCTGTACCGGTGTAGTACTCGGTAGACATACCTCCTTGTTCCGTTTCATTCCAAATTCTGACTTGTTTCGGCCATTGCAGGTCCTATTCCATTCTGGACTATTTTAATAGCAGTTTTGTAATTTTCTTGGGTTTTGATGGCATTTTTGTAATTTTAAATCTAAATAGTATTTAATTAATTCTAAAATCTAAAAGGTATTTATATAATTTTAATTTTTTTTGTAACTGTAAATATGTCACATCATTCTCTCTTTTTTAAATATCATTATTTTTAATAATTTCTCTACTCTTTTTTTTCTTTGGTTTTTGTGTATCAACTCAAGTTTGTGATCTTTTAATATTACCTTCACAACACCTAATAAAAAACACATCTCAAGTTTTTCAAAAAAATTCTCAAACATTCAATTCCTTAACCAAACATGGCTTGATCTTTTCATATTGATAAATGTTAAAGCTGATGAACAAACAACACAATCTCCAAACTTCAAAAGCACTGCATAAAAGGCCAGGAGCCAATAAGTAGTTACGGTGTTTGATACAACTAAAAACAAATAATAGCAATTCCCATAAAGAGAAAGCAGGAAAATAGTATTTATTCTTGGGTTGGCTTGGGAAAAATAAGAGAGTCAATACTCATATTCCATCAACAGTAACACTTGTGTAACACCATTGACATGGCAAGCATTGATATGTACGTCACATCAACCATAAAAATGATTAGCTTGTACTGCTTCATCAGTGTTACGTGAGTGTTACACTTTGATATTACAAGTATAATTTTCAAAATACGAGTACTAGAAACTTAAAGAGTTCATACAGTGTATCATCAAAGAACAAAAACAAAGCATCACCCAAAAGTCTTTCTTGTTGAAAACTATAAACCACAATATATGGTGTGTTAACTTGCAACTCATACACCAAAAACCTAGTCAATACTTTATTACTCTTAGAAAAGTTGAATGCCAGCCAATTTACATTACAATAAACATAAAAATAACAAGCATGTGAACATCTTACCATAAGTTATATTTTTTTAATGAAAAACATCAAAGACTGTGCAAACACAACATTTTTTTACCAAGTTATATTTTGGACCCATGTAACATGTCCACATTCCACAAATTAAGTAAATCATCAGCTTTTCACCGATGAAACATGTCTCCTAGAAATGGTTTGCATCGGAAGGTTGAACCTCAGACTTGGAGAAGCATACCACCAAAGACCCTCACAATCACCACTTGAGCTAACCCCTAGGGATTTTAATTATACAATAGCATAGATTTATAGATATCAAAATTTTGTAAGGTAATATATGTTATTAAGTGCATATTTGGAATTGCGGTGAGAAAAATAACTTATAGTTTTAAGGCTTATAACTTATAACTAACTTCAATAATAGGTTCTACTATTAAAATGTTATTTACTGTTTGGTAACCATATGTTTAAAATTCTTTCAAACATATTACATTTGTTTGTAAATAAATTAAAAAGTGATTTCTGAGGTATAATGATTATTATTTTATTTTTTAACAATTATGACCATATTCTTAAAAGTTTAAAAGTTATAATTATTTAAAAGTTTATTTTCTCCCATCGACAATCTTTTAAAATTTGAATTACATTCTACATTATTTGAAAAATCACGTTTGAGAAAAAACATCACAATGACACTTTTACTCAAAAGTACGTTTTAGCTTATTTGAGATTAAAAAGTACTTTAATATGTAATACTTAAATAACCTAATTTTTTTCATTAAAACTGTCTTAAAGCTATTTAAGCACTTTTAAAGACTCTTAATGCAACCCAAACTAGCCCTAAATAAGGTAAATTTTATTTTTACACTAAACATAGACGTAGCTGAAACTAACAATAGAAGTCCTTGTTGAATCGCATGATTCATTCGTTGGAGTTCTTACATGAATAAGATAAGTATTACCTTGCATTCGCGGGCAATGGAGTCCAACACACATCTTAATATTTCAATGATGAGTGAGGATCTATCTTCTTGTAGTGAGAATAGAGATGAACATATACGCCGGGCAAACTGCATGTTAACTGACAGTTAAGAAACACATAAAGGTCCCTTATAGTACATATGGCTAGAAATCAGATACGGGTCACCTTGTAAATTTGATCTTTTAAAGACGACTTTTCATACTCGGACAACGCAGCACAGCAGAGTGTGCGTACTAGCTTCTCGTCAAAGCATGCTAGCTCCCCTACTAAAAGCAAAGTGCATTTCCCCAGATAGGTCACGAGCACCCTGTGCAACTTCTCGTATGCATTGGCATCTAATACCCTGACACATTCAAATTTAGATCAACTAATCAATGAACCATTCGTCTAGGTCCAGATAACCAAACTACATAATTGTATTTCACAAATAAAGCAAATCTCAGCACATAACGGTCCAACAACAACACATAACCAGGGAATATCTCAATTTCCTTTTCTTATCCCACATTTTCTCCGCAAACAAACGCATAATAATGTCTCAAACCATCCAAAGCCACAAACCTGAACCACGGCCGAACCTCCTCCGTCAAAACAAGAACCCTCCTGTACACCTCGTCATCTTTGATCTGCCCCGTTGCCGCGCACTTCACCAGCGTCACAACCAACTCCACAACTAAAAACGCAAACTCCTTATCACTACCACCTCCCTCCATATCCGGCAGGAACTTCCCCGCGGATTTGGCCGATTTCTTCACCCCGAAATTGATACCCTTGAAGCTCTCCAAAACCCTAAACCCCTCGTCCTCGGCGTCTCCATATCGCCGGCAGGCCACCATACAATGGACCATCCGAATCCTCTGGACGTGTACGGAATAGGGCTTGCAGGAGAGCTGCGAAGACAAGGATTCCAGGCAATCCAGGCAGAGTCGGTAAATATGGAAAAGTTCGAGGGCAAATTGTTCATTAAAAGTATGGGGATCGGAGAGGCGTTTGGGGAGAATGGATAGGGTCAGGTTGAGAAAAGGAAGGAATTTCTTTGCGAGCGGCCGGATTATGGAGTTGTCGATGGATTTGTATGGTTTCTTGGGGTTCGTGAGATCCGAGAAAGGATGGAGGTAGTCGGAAAACAGGGAATAGATGCCTGTGGACTCCGATGATTCGAGTTTGCAAAGAAGAGAGGACTCGGAGGCTGAAGCCATTGATAGAGATGAGAGATACGAATGGAAGTGGGGAAAGAATGAGCGCGGAATTGAGACTAGACGAAGAACGATTTCAGGACTAGGGGATTTCTTAAGGGCGCGAAGGGATCCCGCCCAGCTCTTATTTCAAACGGCGGGGACCGTCCACGTCTTCATTATTTTTATTTTTTTTAATGTTTCCCCCGTCTTCATTATTAACCACGTGTGATGAAACTAGAAAGAAGATGGAATATTGACTATACTATATTAAAAATAATATTATATATAATTATTGATTATGTATGCACCATATAAATTTTTTTTTTTTAGTTTTATTTTTTAAATATCCATCAGTGTCTAAACCAATTTGCGCGTATCTCAACTAATATCACGGGATCCTAAAATTAACTACTAGGTAAATTTCTAGTGATTGTGAATTTTTTTTAAAAAATAAAATTTTTCATTTAAATCTAATCTTTATTCAATTTTTCAAAAAAATTATACAGCACTTATATATTTTACGATTGCAAATATAATTTCTCGTAAAGAAATATAAAACACCAATGTATATGTATAATAAAAGGTTCTTTACTTATCAAACGAATTAATGGCATGATAATATTTAATTAATAAATCAAATTATATCGCGTCAGTTTAAAAATATATATCTTTTAAATTATTTTTAGGTATACTTTTACAATACAGAAATATATAAATTGTTGATAAAATTTCCAAAACCATTCAAAGAAGTCTATAACTTACCATTATAGTTTTGAATCTTTAGCATCCTGTTTAGTGTACAAAATGATTGGGTTTATAGGTCATTCTCATCTTTGTGTTTAATGGTCATAGTAAAATATTTGAAGTATTTATTTTAATTGGGTTAAGAGAAAATTAAGAGAGAGGTTAGGAGTGGCAAATTGTGCTTTTAAGTTATGTTCTTGCTGTATCAAGTTATAAATATTTAATTATATAGGTCAATTTGAACCCAACTTAATAAGTTAAACGTATCAAACTTCTAAATCTTCCCAATCCATTTAGACAACAAGTCGCGTTGTATCATATGTTTTGATTTGTTTAATAATTAATTAGAAATATGTTAACATAATATGAGTAATTTAAATCTGCTTATTTCATATAAATTGATTGAATTAAAGTGCATAACTTATTTAACCTAATTAACATAATTTTACATAAAAATTAAAATATTCATTTATTTAGACAACAGGTCGTGTCGTATCATATATTTTGATCTGTTTAATAATTAATTAGAAATATATTAACATAATATGACTAATTTAAATCTGCTTATTTCATATAAATTGATTGAATTAAAACGCATAACTTATTTAACCTGATTAACATAATTTTACATAAAAATTAAAATATATATTTATTAATAACCACACTATCTTAAAAATTATATATCAATATTTTTCAATTTTAACATATAATAAAATCAATATTTCAAACCATACAATAATAAATATGAACATGGGTTTAAAATTACAATTTCAACAATAAAAACATATACATATTGAGAAATACTAATATTACAAATTGATAATAAAAAAATAATTTTGAAATAAATTATAAGTGGGATGATTTCGTATTAAGTAAGTTGATTCATTGAGTTAACTTTGATTTGATCTGAACCTGCTAACATTAAATATAAACCACTAATTTTGTGTTGTGATCGTGCATGGTTCACGAATCACGGATCATCTTACATATTGCCTTACCTAAGAGAAGTTAGCATTTGTTATTTTATTTCTCTAGTTAAATTAATACTGTGTTTTTTATTTGGAGAAAATTAGCCTTTTGTATTTTGTATTGAAATTACAACTATGAACAAAATACTACCATAGCTTTGATTTTGTAGCTAAGGGTATATTATCTTAGCTACAAGATCAGTACTCAGTAGGGTCACAATTTGAGGTCACATGCATGAATTGCATTTTTATTAAAATTATTCGAATTAATGTATCATATTTGTTAAAAAAATACTTTGGTCTTAATAATATGTTCCTTCCATGTCTTAGGTTCAAATCTTTTTTATGCACAAATAATTTATAATAACCATCAAACTAGATAACGTCTCATTAAACTACTCGAAACCTACTTGTAAAAAATTATTGCCGGGGACAAAAGTGTTAGTTAAACTATGCAAATTTTTGGAATGTATTGTAAATAATTTCTATATTTTTATCAATATTAAAATACTTTATATAAAATCGACAACAAATCGAATCATGAATCAAAATCAGTTATTAGCAGACATGCAACCCGATTCGGGGCAACTTGCTCTGTGCTTGACCCAACTCAACACAAATGGGTATTTGTTTAACACACTGGTAGGTTGCAAATATGAGAGACGTTGCTTATGATGCTTAGGAGAATGAATGATTCGAGCGGCGGTCAACGATTGAGAGAGAGAGAGGCAGCTGGGGTTTTGCTGGAGAAAATAGAAGCCAGCTACCGAGTAGGTTTATCAAATTTCTTACGACAGCCAGCAGGTTGGACCATCATATAATTTCAACCTGAAAATATATTGGGTGGGTTGAGCGGGTTTAGCTGGCAGGCTGGGCTCAACACTTTTTTTGTACATGTCTAATTATTAGATATTCTTAGGTTTGAGCGACGTTTAAGTTTAAGTTTGGATGTTGAGATAAGTTTAATTTTAAATATTAATATTTTATAAATTTTATTGAAATGGATTTAACCTTTTTGAGATTAAGATAAATTTAATTTTGTATAAAAAATTAAAAAAATAATAAGTATCATCAATAATTAATTTGAGATGGATCTAACAATCAAAAGCAACCTAAAATTTTTTCTAGTAAATTAGTTGCCTAAATTTTGATCCGGGTCACTCATGAGTCGTAGCCCGGGTCCATCTAGGCCGATCCAGTTTTTAGATACTCTTTGGTTCGAGTATAAACCCTAGAGCTCAGATCGTTGGAACAGCCCAACGAAAACAGAGTCGCTAGAGCTCAGACGGTTTCAAACGAAGACAAAAGGTTTTACAGAACGCTGAAGCAGAAGCAGAAGCGGAGAGCCAAGGAAGCAGCCGCCACACAAGCAGCAAAATGCCGAAGTCCAAGCGCAATAGGCCTGGTTCGCCCTTTCCCTCTGTTTATCTATTAGATTCTACCTGGCTTGTGCTCTGTTTGGACCTCGAGAAAAGTTCATGATATATACTAACTAATAAAAACATATTGGGGAAAACTTGAGTCGCAGTTACGCTGTCGAAGACGAAGAAGAAGGGAAGGGAGCATAAAGAAGCGATAGTGAATGCGATAAGGGAGTCCGCCGAGAAGTACAATTCGGTATACGCGTTCTCTTTCGAGAACATGAGGAACCTCAAGTTCAAGGAGTTCAGGGAACAGCTCAAGTCTACCAGCAGGTATAGCCGTTTGCTTTGCTTCCTACCTGTTCTCTTTGCCTTGGTTAATCTCTTTTCTGCGCTATTTATTTGCTGGGATTATAGTAAAATCAGCTACTTGAGCCTTTCATAGGTGATTGGTGGATCTACATCGTCAAATCTAAATAGTTTTTTATTTTAAGGTTGTCTAAATTGGTTTTTTATTAAGGTCCTGTTTGCATTGGTGGATGTGTTTGTAATGAAGCTGAAACAAAGTTAAGTTGTTACTTGTATATATTTGAAGATGAAAAAAGGAGAAGGAAATATTTCTACGTATGAATTTTGTTGGAGAATTTTTCATCGAGAGCGATTCTATTTGGGCTGTAGACTCAAACATCTTGGATCAGATTCCGCACTAAGAGTTCCTTTGACTATCTTATATACGGTTTGGGCAAGTGAGCTTGTGTATTTGGTTTTTACTTTGGAAGGGTGGGTTGGAAGACTGCCATGTTGAGGTTCCGTGTCATAAAAATTTAAGGAATTGACTATTGTTATGTTTCTAACATATAGATACTACAAACAATAACCAAGAATATACCACGACTAATTATTTTTATTATGATTCTATCAGATTTTTCCTTGGATCAAACAAAGTCATGCAAGTTTCTCTAGGTAGGTCTGCTGCAGATGAAATTATACCTTGCATTCACAAAGTCTCAAAGGTAAGCATTTTCATTTGTAATAGTTATCAGTGCTCTTCTCCCCCGCACCCAGTTATACATCTTCTCTTATGGCTCTTTCTTTTGTTAATTTGTGCCTTAGCTTCTACGTGGAAATAGTGGGCTCTGTTTTACCAACTTGCCAAAGGAAGAGATTGAAAGGTAAGCTTCAGAGGCATCCTTTTTCCTTCAACACTCATGCTCTGGTTGGTTGCCAAGGAAAGGTGATGAGAGGTGAACAGAGCAGTAGATAAACTGGTCTAAGTTAGGAAATCAATTTTGTTATCAGTAAAAAAGAGTCTTATTATGATATAGAGTAGGCTAAGTTAGGAAAACAAGTAGCAGTCATGTTAGAATTTGAGCCGACTATTCATTAATATGAACGGTGGACATCGAGATTTTTTGAAAGGCAAGTCTCAACATCATAAATACATATGGAACATTAAAAATTCACAAAATTGTAATGAATTTCGGTTGGTGGTTTGGGGGTTCATAATTTGAGGACTTTTGACAAGGCCCTCTTGTGGAAGTGGTTGTGGGGTTATTATCAGGAGGAGGAGGCTTTGTGGAGGGTAGCGCTTGATTGTTAGTATGTAAAAAAAAAAGAGGGGGGGGGGGGGGGGGGGGGG